>JACGCK010000346.1:0-35957 GCA_014925825.1 Pholiota molesta
CCAGTCTTACCACAACCGTAGCACCGGATTTCCGCAGAGTCGTTAGTAGACTTCGACGTAGTACTCTTAATATCATTATTATTCCCATGAGATTTACTCTGACCATCTCCGGATTTGCTGTAAGAAGAATGGTGACCACTCCTACTAGTATTACCATCTTTCTGATATTTATTACCCTTGAACCCATTCCTGGTCCCATCAGCAGATCTCTCAGATGACTTGTTATTATCACGGTTCGAAGTACCTTTGCTACGCGAAGTGTCCTTATGATCGCGAGATTTATTGCTATATTCCTTACGATTTCTCTCCATCATATCGGCCATTTCGTGCCGCGTCGCGACAGCCACGACTTCGTCCCAAGAAGCCTCCTTGAAATCTAAACCTTCCTTCCAAAGAGCAGTCTGTAGTTCTGTTCTCAGACCATTCCATAATTTATCAACTCGTTGCTGTTCATTGGAAGTACCAATAACTCTGAATAATAAGCTGACCTCGGCTGCAAAAGCCTTGACCGTCATCGAGCCCTGAGTCAAATTGTCCAGTCTCCGACGTTGCTTCAACCGGTAATCCGGCGGGAAACAGTAGTCGTAGAGACCTTTGAAAAAGTCCTCCAAGGCAAACAACGTCTCGCTAAGCATAACCGTAGTCGTAAAATATTTCGCGGCTTTACCTTGCAAGTAATCCCCGCACCGAATAACTTGTTCCTCGGGCGGCAAACGAGCTTCGATACAGAAGCGCCTACACTGCATTACATACGTTGTATATTTAATTGCGTCTGCATCGCCATGATAAACGGTCGGCGTCGTCGGCATGATCGCGCGGAAACGGCTGGGTGCCAAAGCAGTAGGCTGTTCAGGAGGGTTGTAAAGGTTGCTAGAGAAGTGAGCCTCTCTTCCCTGAGGAGCCTGCTTAGCACCTATTTCCTCTAATAAATTCCTCCCAACTCTGCCATTTAACAAGCGCCCTACCATGCTATCCGGCGTCAATTGCGCGCTCGGTAATAATGTACCCGAAGTTCGCGGCGCATTCTTTGGCGTCGAAGTTCCTTGCAATATAAATCTCTCAAATTCCTTAGACATAGGACTATCGGAAATGCGCTCGGTGTGTAAAATCTGCTCTTCCCGGCGCTTATTAAACTGATCCGCTTTTTCCTTTTCCTTTTGCCATTCCTCGAACAATTGACTCATACGTTCTTCATGGATATTAATCCTGTCCGCGCGCTCTTCGGCCCCCCTTGTCTTGGGCGTCTGATGCGGCGGCTGATCTCTCACGGATTGTTCAAGCCTTTCGTTATCCCGCGTTAACTCAGCAAATCGAACCCTCTGGGCCTCGGTGTTCAATTCATGCTCAGAGATTCCAACATTGCCCCATTCGGCGGGATCGATCGTTTTCCCCTTCGAGGAAATCTTACCTATATTCTCAGACTCACTGTCTGTGTCCACAAGATCATGGAACACAGTCTCATCTGGACTGTCCTCTCTCTCAGGTGTGTTTCTCTTTCCCTCGAGAGCTTCTAATCTAACCAATATTTGATTCATAAGTGGTAATAACATTCCCACCTGCTGTTTACTTTCCGCAACGGCCTCCATGGCCTTAACAAATTCCTCAGTACGTACTACCTGACCTTGACCTTGATCAGCACTATTACTCAACGGGGCCCGCCCTCCAGGCTGCGGCTCCTCCAACCGACGGTCGTTCTCAGACGCACCGCGGCTATTTTCAGAACTGTGAGGGTCGTCACCCATCACATCATCACGCGCGCCTCCCTGGGCGGCTGTTATCGAGTTGGTGCCCACGACGCCGCCTGCCGCGGGTGTGGCCGCACCGGGATGGACAACACTGTCCTTCGACTGGGCACCGCCGACTTCCTCGATCGGTCCCAACCCCTCAACACTAGGGGTACTTGGCTGCTTAGACTGCGAGCGCCCTCGTCTCACTGCCATCACAGCACAGCAAAAGCTAAAATAAAGTTAGGGTTTTTAATTAATTGACTACTCACCTGGAAGTCCTGGTTGATCAGACCGGGGTTATCCAAGGCTCGACGTCGTCGACGAAGCAGCCTTGTCTGTTAAATTTCTACATGAAATCAGGTTAGTTAGCGATATAAAAATAGTGCATCCAGCTTCCTAACTGACGGGCACAGCCACTCCACCAAGCTGAGTTTGAAGACATTCCACTTTTGGCAGGTGGTCTATGCTGGTCACTGGGGGCGGTGATGGTGATCACTGGAGGCTGTGCACTTGCTCACCATGCTCAACAGTGCCCAGCACTGCTCGTCGCTGTTGTCAGGGTCATCCCAAAGTGGAAATACCAAAAATAACATTTTTCCACTATTGGTGGGATTGCAGCTGGGCAGCTGGTCCGCTCTGTTTGGGGCCCTTTAGGACCATTTTATATCGATAGATGCGGATTTTGATTCTGAATACAACCGTGAAATTTTCATATTAATAGCTGCAATGGTTGACGCGCTAGACGCGAATTACTGATGGCGTAAAATTAGCGCCCACAAAGAATATTGCTTTCCTCCGCAACCGCCCGGTCGTTTTGCATGATCTTAGGTGGTATCTAGAGCTATTAACCGTGCGCTTCGAACGCGTCCATGATCGTAATTTTACGTCCCTTCCTCGCTCCGTAAAACGCTCCGGATATATTTACGCTCGCACCGCTTTACCGCCAGCTACGCTTTGAATATCCGCGCGCATATTATATTGTAAAATAGGTTAATATCACACCTTTCCAACGGTACCCTACTCGTTTGTATTGGAACATTCTACGCGGCGTTATTCACGAAATGGTTGTTTATTTATAGCAGGGGAACCACAAATCGCCTCAGCGAGCGCTTAGGTGTGTTGCCATCTGCTGAATTTATTGGATTTAATGACACATCGACTTTGGGGATCAGACGCCGGGAAGGTACTGAAGCAGATGCTGGGCTGGCATGGATATTGGCTGGCTGGCAGGCATGATTCTATATTTAGTATTCGGGCCGAGCACGTGTCTGTTGGCTGCATGCCCCGTATATGCACCTGGGTTGGCCCGCTCAATATTGGGCGCTTAGACGCCATAATATACAGAAAGGTTCGGAATTTTACACTGATTTCGAATCTAAAAATTTTATATCAATAGCTGCATTCGTTAGGGCGCTAGAAGCGAATTACTGATGGCGCTTAAAATGCGCCCACAAAAGATGGCTTGTTTCTCATGAACCGGCGCTCCGTTTTGCATAATCTAAATTGGAGTGTATAGATATTAAGAAGATCTTTCGAACGCGCTACTGATCATAATTTTCCGTTCCTTCCCTGGCACAGAATACGGCCCGCACTATTCTGCACTCCAGAATTAATAGCATGGGCTAGGCATTGAATATAAATGCGCTACGTTCCCATAAAATAGCTGAATACGAGGTCTTTCGAACGCGTGTATATGCACTTTTATTGAATAACATCCCATAGCTCCAGAAAGGAATTGATTGTGCGTTAAATAATGTGGGAACCGCATACCGCGCCAGCGCGTATTTAGGCGCGTTGGAATCGCCTGATTTTACTGGATTTAATGACGCCTTCATTATGGCATTCGGAGGCCGGGATGGTAGTGAACCAGACATGGGGCAGGTATGGATATTGCCTTGCTGGCCGGAATGGTACTATTTTTAGGCCTGCCGTGCTCGGCATCGCCCAATTCGGGCGTAGAATAGTGGCACCCTCCCCCTCCCCCCAATATTGAAAATTCGATTCCTCCCTCAATTCCTGTTCAATCCCTTCGTTCTTTTTTGTATTATTTTATATAAATACGGTACTATATGCCTATGCCATTAATACATTATTGTAGTGCATGCAGCATGTCTTATCTTAATATCGCTCTTTTTTCAGTATTACATTGGGGCTTTTCACTGCATTTGGGATGCTTATTAGCATATATAAAGCCGTGAATAGGTAGAGGTACATATTTAACACATATTCTGGTAGCTTAGCACCAATATAAATGCTGCTCTATTGGTATACACACATAAAAGATGAATTTGGTTACTTTCTCCTTGATATACTCATATCTCAGCCAATATTGTCACTACGGACAGACCCAAGCGTGCGTCAAAACGGCAACAGGCATATTAAATATTGACTTATACAGTATTCTGACACACACCAATTACTCCTGTGATCACACCAGAATGATTAAATACAATAAAACCTGAACAATATTGCCCTGTGAATGTAGTTATGTGTCTAAAATTACACGACTTTCGAGGAGTACTCTATAATATAGCTAAATTACCTTGCCAAAATTTAAAAGACCAGTACAAGAGTTGCGACCTCTAGATACTAAAAGATCGCAAAATTCTTCGATTTCTTGAAAATGTCAGTAGATTCATGCATATCTATATACTGTTACTACTCCAAATATAGTGTAATATGCTTATTATGACTACTAGACACCAATATCACTTAATATAGGCATTTATAAAAAAGTTATCCATGAGAGCATATTCTAGACCACTTGGAGTGTTTAGATCATAGGGATATCTATGAATCAAGTCATACATAAAAAATGTGTGGGTAGGTCGCAACATATTTGGCTCTGTAGGGTGCAGTTCTTACTCTCCTTGTCTACCTTTTGGATATGTTGGGTGGTCTATATTGTAATATACTCACACCGAATACCACAATATTCCGAGCATAACTGAATGTGCCAGATGTATATTTCATGTTTTGTGCGAGATTTAATCATTCTGCTGATATAATGAATAGAATGCATTTAGAGAACAATCGTCGATTAATAGAGTTGGAAGCAGCATAATTAAGATGTAAATGAGCTTTAAACATGCTTGTAGCTACAGTACTGGGTGAGATATGAGTACATCAAGCAGAAGGTACCCCAATCTATCCTTTATGGGTGTAAACCTATAGGAAGGCATTTATATTAGTGTTAGACTACCAGGAACTGTGCTAGGTATGTACCCGCAACTATTTACCGTTTTATATATGCCAATAAGCAACCCAAATGCGGTGAAAGACCCCAATGTACCATTCAAAATAGAGAGATATCAAAATAACACATGCTGCATGCATTAGAATAATGTATCAGTAGCCTAATCGTATAGTACTCTATTTATATAGAATATTACAAAAAAGAACGAAGGGATTGAACAGGAATTGAGGGAGGAATCGAATTTTCAATATTGGGGGGAGGGGGAGGGTGCCACTATTCTACGCCCGAATTGGGCGATGCCGAGCACGGCAGGCCTAAAAATAGTACCATTCCGGCCAGCAAGGCAATATCCATACCTGCCCCATGTCTGGTTCACTACCATCCCGGCCTCCGAATGCCATAATGAAGGCGTCATTAAATCCAGTAAAATCAGGCGATTCCAACGCGCCTAAATACGCGCTGGCGCGGTATGCGGTTCCCACATTATTTAACGCACAATCAATTCCTTTCTGGAGCTATGGGATGTTATTCAATAAAAGTGCATATACACGCGTTCGAAAGACCTCGTATTCAGCTATTTTATGGGAACGTAGCGCATTTATATTCAATGCCTAGCCCATGCTATTAATTCTGGAGTGCAGAATAGTGCGGGCCGTATTCTGTGCCAGGGAAGGAACGGAAAATTATGATCAGTAGCGCGTTCGAAAGATCTTCTTAATATCTATACACTCCAATTTAGATTATGCAAAACGGAGCGCCGGTTCATGAGAAACAAGCCATCTTTTGTGGGCGCATTTTAAGCGCCATCAGTAATTCGCTTCTAGCGCCCTAACGAATGCAGCTATTGATATAAAATTTTAGATTCGAAATCAGTGTAAAATTCCGAACCTTTCTGTATATTATGGCGTCTAAGCGCCCAATATTGAGCGGGCCAACCCAGGTGCATATACGGGGCATGCAGCCAACAGACACGTGCTCGGCCCGAATACTAAATATAGAATCATGCCTGCCAGCCAGCCAATATCCATGCCAGCCCAGCATCTGCTTCAGTACCTTCCCGGCGTCTGATCCCCAAAGTCGATGTGTCATTAAATCCAATAAATTCAGCAGATGGCAACACACCTAAGCGCTCGCTGAGGCGATTTGTGGTTCCCCTGCTATAAATAAACAACCATTTCGTGAATAACGCCGCGTAGAATGTTCCAATACAAACGAGTAGGGTACCGTTGGAAAGGTGTGATATTAACCTATTTTACAATATAATATGCGCGCGGATATTCAAAGCGTAGCTGGCGGTAAAGCGGTGCGAGCGTAAATATATCCGGAGCGTTTTACGGAGCGAGGAAGGGACGTAAAATTACGATCATGGACGCGTTCGAAGCGCACGGTTAATAGCTCTAGATACCACCTAAGATCATGCAAAACGACCGGGCGGTTGCGGAGGAAAGCAATATTCTTTGTGGGCGCTAATTTTACGCCATCAGTAATTCGCGTCTAGCGCGTCAACCATTGCAGCTATTAATATGAAAATTTCACGGTTGTATTCAGAATCAAAATCCGCATCTATCGATATAAAATGGTCCTAAAGGGCCCCAAACAGAGCGGACCAGCTGCCCAGCTGCAATCCCACCAATAGTGGAAAAATGTTATTTTTGGTATTTCCACTTTGGGATGACCCTGACAACAGCGACGAGCAGTGCTGGGCACTGTTGAGCATGGTGAGCAAGTGCACAGCCTCCAGTGATCACCATCACCGCCCCCAGTGACCAGCATAGACCACCTGCCAAAAGTGGAATGTCTTCAAACTCAGCTTGGTGGAGTGGCTGTGCCCGTCAGTTAGGAAGCTGGATGCACTATTTTTATATCGTCAATCTAGTCTGATTCATGCATGAGATTGACAGACACAAGTGGACGAAGTTAGATAAGTAAGCTCGGGGTGTTCCCGTAGAGTATCGAACCGATTCTCTCTTGTCAAAAATATGTGACAAGGCGTGTTCCCACGAGTCTTGCCACACGAGAACCCAAAAGACAGTTGAAGAGCTGAATTCCAGGCCGACTATCTACGTACACCAAGTCGGCCTTAAATACTCTACGGATGTCTAATACGTCATAACTAGATAGTTTTTAAACATAAGGTTTTTCGGAATATGGAGAGAGTGGGGAGTGTAAACAAAACGAAAGAAACAAATAAAAAAGTTCTAAGTCAATAAGATAAGATAAGATAAAGGGTCGTGCTGTGAGGTCGCTAGCGATCCGTCACAAAGGCGCAGCAGTGGGGACAAAGCCGGACTTACGTACCGTGCCCGCGTGTTGCTCTCCTTGCTGAACAACTGTCACCATACATATTGAATACTCCGGAGTCTCATTTATCATTTATGTACAAACGCGGTTCACATGGTACACGGCTTCCCGAAGCGCAGTCTTCAGTGATGTGCACCGCCCAGCACGGCGCGCTAAGTCATCTTGACCAAGAACCGCCACCTTCGCCTGAGGGAGAAAGGAAGCTCTCAGTGAACTCGCATCTTCCTTTGCCGCTGCAACCACCGCCCACCGCGTCTACAGGGACGCGTCGACGAAGCACCCCATCATGATCGTCCTGGAGGATACCCCTAAAACACCAATCACGGAGGAGGGCGAAGTGCAGGAGCGGTCCCCCCAGCCGTCCGTGTCTCACTACACCCCACTGCATCCCGATAGCCCGCCTGCGTATTATGGACCCGGCACGAGCTCGCCTTATCTGCCACAGAGTATTCCCCAAGGCCAAGGACCGTATCCTGTGGAAGGATCGACAGACCGCTATGGGCGGTCGCCAGCGCGGCGATTTTTTCGCGCCTTTATCGTCGCGTGGATCGTATGGGCCCTCATAGCGTTGTCCATACGGAGCCTTGTCGCGCTCGCTCGTCGGATTTCCAATGGGGAGAATGGCCGCAAGGTGAACATTAGCATCTTTGCGAGCGACTGGATAGCAATGACATAACCACCGCTGTAAGTAGATGGATCCGCAGTTTGATTATGATGTTCCTCCAGGAATTGTACTCTCTGCTTGCGTGCCGGGCGGCGAATGGTCTCGCCAAATGTATCCAGAGGAAGCCCAGACAGGAACGGGCTTCTGGACATCGTGGAGAAGGCCGCCTCCGGGTGCGCCGTCGGCGGCAGAGGCGACATTCGACCTTCCACTTGAATACGCCAGAATTTTCCTCATGGCCCGCGGCCAACTTTCCTCTGGCATCGTCGACGTCATCACATCCTCCACGCAGCCCTCGAATACTGTGTCAGTTCGCGTGCACATCCAATACGCGCGCGACGAGGCTCACAACCTGGCCAAGGTGTGCAAGCTGGCGCGGAACGCCGGGCAAGCGCCCGAAGGCGTAGGCATCTTCGTGAGTCCTGATTGCTCCCTCTTTGTTCGAAATAGGTTGGGCGCTACTACTTACAATCCCTTTTTGTAGACGCCCAGATGGCGAGATGGTCGCCGGAGAGAGGGGATGGTCTTTCAGACCACTGTCGTCCTTCCGGAAGCTGCAACGCATGATGCGCCTCTGTTCGTGCGCGGGCTCGAGATAGACGCGCCCAATTTCGTGTATCGATTCGCGGACATGAACGAAAAAATTAACTTTGGATCTTTGGAGCTGAGGGGTTCGAACCAGCCCATTGACGTTAGAGTGGGTGCACCTCGATTTGCTCGCCTTGGATCTATTTCTCATCTTTTTCCGACATCATTCTATCCTCATCTTCTCAGTCATTGAGCGCGACAATCGTGGACGTTAGGACTAAGAATGGATATATCAAAGGGGTCTTCAACACGACGAAATCCCTCGTGCTGGAAGCGACTAACACCCCCATCGAAGTCGATGTGGGTATGCGCAGTGCAGAAGGCAGCAAGCCAACATTCAACGCACGTACCAGTAACGGGTACGCACGACGTTCTACCCACTGTAATCCCATAACTCACCGGTTTTCCCACATCCAGCCCCATCGACGCCGCGATAAGCCTCCTCACCGACTCGCCGCACAGCGGCGGCGGCACATACACCGTCACCACCGCCTCCTCCAATGGCGCCCTCCAGCTCCAGTTCCCCGCGCAGCCCGTCGGCGCCGCGCTGCGCCTGATCGCCAGCACCACCAACGGGCCCGCGCGCGTCCGGCTCCACCCGGCGTACGAGGGCGACTTCCGGCTGCAGTCCACCGCGGCGGCCGCCGTGCGCGAGGGGCGCGGCGTGGAGGACCCGAGCGGCGCGGGCAGGCGGCGGCTGGTCGACTACGCGGGGGGGACGCCTGGGGACACGCGCGTCGTGACGGGGAGTGTGCGGTGGGACGCGGTGGGGGCGAGGGGGGCGGCGCGGCCGGGGGTCGGTGCGCCTGGGCATGGGGACGGCCGGGTGATGGTGAGCAATACGAACGCGCCGCTGACGCTTGAGCTGTGAGTATGGAGTAAGCGACGTGTCTGTTTTGTTTTCTAGGATACTGGGGATGTCGATGAGGATGGACATTGAAGATCTAGCACCCGAATATCTATGTTTGTATCACACTTGTAATTTTAATGTTATCTCTATTTATGACAGTAAGGAAGAAGGACAGAGTGAGATCAATTGTCTGCCAGATCGCTGAGGGTATATTCTACATAAAGCCCCGGCTATTCAAACTGTAGTCCTCGGACAAGGTCACCTTCGAGAACCATCCCAGGATCTCCGTTAATTACATTGTTCAGAGATTTTTACGCAAGTTCTTACGCAGATCATGACTTAGGACTTAGGAAATGATACTGTCAAATTATCACACCCCATGCCATCCGCACGTCCGCAGCGACCTGCTCCGCCGACTCCGAAGTAAATTCCAAAACCACCTTCTGCGCTTTCCGCGCATTTTCCAGGATACTCGACATCGTGAGGTCGCTGATACGGTGAGACGAGTCTGTGCGGCGTATCGTGATCGCCCGAATGGGGCACGCATCGTTGTGCAGGTCCAGCCATAGGTTATCAGCGGAAAAGATACTGCGAATGAACAGGTCGAGGGCTTCTTCGCGTTTTGCGCTCCCCCCGAAAAACCGGGTGGACGGGGTCAATTGGAGACGGGCCAGCCCCGTTGCATGGCGCCAGATCGGCTCTGCGTCTTGGACCGCAGGAAGGGTGTGTGCAAGGTCGTTACCCAATAAAAGGGATTTGTCCTCTAGCGTGAGCGCCGTCACCGCCGGTGTCGAGCTGAGCACTGTGTAAAGCTCGCGAAGCGCACCGCGGTTTTCCCATGGCTTCATGCCGGGCGAGGAGAGTGCGAGGGTGCGCACGGACGGCAGATGCAGGCTCATAAAGAGCAAGCTGAGGGGGAACACAGAGTCGCTTTCGAGCCTGTTCCGGACGGCGACGGACAGTGTGTCCAGCTCTAGCAGGGTACATTCCCGGAGAGACGGGGCGTGGTGAATGTCGCTAGATTGGGTGTTGACGGTGATATTGAAGTACCCCCATTGGAGGAGTGGGACGGTGCGGATAAAGGAGAGCCATAAATCGAGGGAGATCACCATGTACAGGGAGATGTGGGTAAGTGCAGACCAGTTCGTGGGGATGGAAAAGTTATCGGGTGGTGCAAGGTCCATTATGGATAGACGGCGCAGTGCCGGAAGGGCGTCGTGCGGTAGGAGGGTAGCGACTTGGTAGAAAGAGGAGTTTTCAACCCGTACGTGTTCTATTAGCACCGTGTGTAGATTTGGAAAGACAACTCGGTGGCCTATTTGTATTCTGACCTGGATTAGAACCCAGTAGAGTACATCCAACTTGAGATACTGCGCCGAGAATAGATATTCGAGAAGAAAAAGTATGCTGTCTCCTGTTATCTTTTGAGTTACGTCGGCGCAGGGGCCTTGGTATACATCGAGGTTGAGGCAAGGTGCGATGTGTCCCTGATTGACCCTCCACCACCGAATAAATTCGAGATCGCGCTCAATGAAGTCAAATCCCCAGGAGTCATAGATAGACTCGTTGATGTGCTCCGGGTCATTCATGATGGTAAGGCGATAGGAGAGATGGGCCCAGAGGTGGGCGGACGCCAATGCAACAGCTCTCCAGGATGAGCAGATGTGGCAGAGGAGCATCGGTGCTGTCATAACGTCAGGCTGGCGCTGCTGGAGAGGGTATCGCGGGAGGCAGTGGGTGAAGATTTCCTGGAGGATCTCGTGTGGGACCCTCGTTATTGGGCTTGCGGGCGAAGGCGCGGTGAGAGACGGCATTGGTGACGACGCGAGATTCTAGGGATATGGATGTCTGATATCAAGCTAATGTGTTGATTTTGTCAGTGTGGGGAGTGCGGTCCGGTTATTCGCGCCTTATTTGCCATTTGTGGCGAAGTGCCAAAGTGTTCTTGTCCTCTTCTTGCCCAAAATCTCGCGCCATTACTGGGGATGATCGATGAGGGTGTGTGGTGTTGTGTAAAACCTAACATACCAAATATTTATCGAGTCATTTGCATCACACCTGTAATTTTAATGCTATCTCTATTTTATAACAGTGAATAAGAATGACAGAGTGAGATTAACTGTCCGCCAGATCTCTCGGGGTATACTCTACATAAAGCCCCGGACAAGCTTCCTTAACCAGCGCCACCAAATCCGGAGGACCACCCGAATCATCCACATCCACAAGCGCCAAGTGCTTATACGCCTGCCGCCCACCCCGCAGCGTCAGCGCCCTCAGCTCCGGGAACAGCGCCACCCAGCGCGGAAGACACACATCCATGGTCCCGTCCGCAAACCCCCAATCCCCGTTGTCCACGACGAGCGTCTCGACGCAGCGCAGGCGCCGCTCCGGGCGCGCCGCGTCCGCGAACCCACCGCGCGCCGCGAGGATCGTCGCGAACCACGCGCCGAGCCCGAGCCCCGTGCGCACGATCGCGAGCGTCAGCGTGATGCGGCGCGCGCACGCCGCGAGGTGCCGCAGCGCGCCCTCCAGCGCGGAGAAGCTGCTGACGAGCTCCTCGATGCTGATGGTGACGGCGGCGAGGCGCGCCATGCACGCGAGCGACGGGAGGAAGTTGGTGATGTGCTCCGGGGAGGTGGTCAGGGTGTCGAGGGCGGCGCGGAAGACGGGCTCGAGGGCCGTGCTGCGTGCGGGGTGTTTCGGGCGCGGCTCGTACCGGATGTGGTGGTACTCGAATGTGGTGAGCGTGCCGGGGTGCTTGGCGAGAAATTTGATGAAGGGGTCGCGCTGGATGACGCCGTAGATGACGGTGAAGCGGCGCAGGCGGGGGAAGTGGAGGTGCGCGAGCATCGTGGCCCAATCTGCGCCGCCGCCAAATATATTCTTGAAAGCAAGGTCAGTGATAGACGCAGAATTGGTGCCGAGGGTGTGGAAGTAGAATGGGCGGAGGAGTCGAGGGAAGGTCTGGATGTAGCAGGATTTCAGCTCTTGGTTCCGGGGTGGGTCGTGTCGAGGTGGCCAATAGTCCTTGAGCCAGTCGGCGGGCTTGGAGTATGCAGGCATGTTCTTGACCTCCTCGTTAACTGAGGACAGTTGCGAGGTGATGACGCGGACGTCGCTGCAGCATTTCCCGAGAATGGTGTTCAGAAGTATAATGTTCACGTTCCGTCGTTCGCTCGCAGCTCCAGCGCCATACATCGCAAGACGCAAGGTAGCACGCTTCACAGAAGACAACTTCGAGATGTAGTTGGTTAACAAATGCACCTCCTTAGCCATCCGCACTTCGTCCTGGCAGTACCCACAGTCGTACGAGAGCCGCTCGACGGACGCCCCGACGAGGTCAAGGAATATGGAGAGCCCTCCGAGGATCTTGTGTGAACCGTAGGCGATGTCTATCTCAATCTCTTTGGAGTATGGGTCAAAGTCATACCTCCTGAAATAATGATTCAACGAAAGGGCATGGAAGCGACGCGAAGTGACGGCCAACGTCAGGAGATCCTCGTCGTCGTCGACGTGGTCGACAATAGCAATGAGGAGCTCGGTAGGAAGTTGTTGGGTGTGGCGGTCATTATGTGGATCTTGCGTGAGCTTGGGAGAGTACATTAGAATTCAGCGCTCAGCGCCTAGCAATGAGTTAGTAGCGCACTTGTGACGATTGGATATCTTTGGAGGCGTGGGAGTCACCAGAGATATGAAGCGGCACACGAGATTGGAGGTTGGTAGAGCTTAGAGAATCAGATAGAACAGTTATAGGGCTGTAAAATTGACTGCCTAAACTATTACAGAGGATCGACTATTTATACCAAGCTGAAGAGTATCTAAGTCATTGAATGAAACAAATAGTACAGGTAAAACGGGGTTGAAATAAGGGGGCGCAGTAGAAATAGTAAGCTAGATAATAAGCACGGAGTGGGGGGTGATGAGGAGTCCATGCGGCTGGGTACGAAGAGCCCCGGCGTCACTGAGGATTTATCAGACTCTGAGTAAACAAGTAAAATGGAGCGGAAGCGCTGATGAGGCGCGGAAGCGACAGTTTTAAAAATGATCTATAATAAGTCAGACGGAGTTGGGGTGTGATAAGATAAAAGATTAGATAAAAAAAATGACGGCAAGGGAGATCCGGGTAGCGGGATGCTACATACGCCCTCCTGGGGTTCCGTAGGAAGACCACGCAAGTTAAGAACGCCGAGACCGCGTTGGTCTGCCTGCAAGTTTGGAATGTGATATCGGAACAGGTGACCGTCGCGTCATGGAACGAGTAAGACGTGGGGGAAGGTTGGCGTTGGATTCAGCGTATTTAGTCTTCCGGGCCTCGATGACGGGAGGCGGAGGCGGTGCCGGTACCGGTTGAATAGGGGGATTGACCAACGCGGGATCAATTTCGAAATCGGAGAGGCGAGGGGCAAAACCTGGTTCTGATAGGATGCAGAGCTGGGTTGATTCATCAAAGATTGCAAAAAAGATTCCTTTGCGATCGGCGGAATTGGCAGAGTTGAAGATAGTAGCGAAAGTATGATAAGCGGCAGGGACAGATATCCCGAGGGCAGTGCCGCGGCATTAGTCCCGTATTGAGGAAGAAGGGCGCATACCCAGTACTCTGGGACCGCGCGGAATTGATAGCGAACTCTATGGTTGGAAGTTTTGCTACCCAATCCGTCTGTTTGGCATTGACACATTGGCGCAGCATTTGTGTCACCGTGCGGTTAGCGCGCTCTGTTGAGCCATCCGTTTCGGGATGATAAGCGCTGGACATGTTTAATTTTGTCCCAATAAGCGCGTTAAGGTGCGTCCAAAAGGTACTGGTAAACAGTACGTCGCGGTCGCTGATAATATGTTTGGGTAGTCCATGTAATTTGTAGACATGCTCGAACATAAGTTCGGCAACCTGAATTGCGGTGTAGGTGATCTTACTAGGCACTAAATGTACCATAGCAGTTAGGAGACATATTATCACCGTTATCTGGTTATATGTTCCATCCCTGTTTGATGATTCAGGTAAAGGTCCAACGAAATCAATTCCTATTGATTCCCAAGGCAGACTAGGAACCGGCAAGGGATTGAGTAGACCATACGGCTTTTGGTTGGCCGGTTTGCTTCGTCTGCAAGTCATGCAAGACATACAATACGCTGCCACATCAGTGGCCATTTCTTTCCACCAGACATGTGCTCGCAGGTACGTAAGTGTTTTATTTGCTCCTAAGTGTGCAAGCAGGGAATGTGCTTCAGAGATAACTATCTCCCGCGCATTTCGCCCTTGTATCATGATTTTGGGGATACAGAGGATCTTCTGACCATTCTCGCGTAGGAAAATAAGGCCGTCCTCAATATCAAAATTATGATACTCTTTTGGTGAGGTAATTATCCTCTTGAAAAAGGAGTCTTCAAGATATTTATCTTTGATCTCCTTTGGAAAGTCCAGTCCCTGTTCAGCTTGTGATAAGACCTTCATCAGGGACGTTTGGTGCGCCATGGACTCTATGCGCGTACCACTGTCGTCAATGACGGCAGTGTTTGAGATTTCCGCATTTGTATTTGGAATTCCCATATTTGGTTGCTCGATCGGGGTATTTTTATTAGTACTCCCGCCCTCCTTTCGTTCGCCAGGTCCTTTGAGAACGAAACGGTCTTTAACGTGTCGTGCGAATTCTCTAGACATCTCAGAACGACCCGACTCTGCAGGAGGGATTTGTTTGCGCGGCTTACGATGCACAGCGGCAGCAGCATCAGTTCCAGTAAGGATTGTCATTCCTACTGACAACTCGAGCGGCGCATCTTCGTTAACGACATCAAAATAGGTATATTCTGATTGTGCGCGGGTGGTTCCCGGCGCGTCGTTTGAGTACATGCGCGATAGCGCATCAGCTACGACATTCTCTGTTCCCGCAACATAGAGAATATCGAAGTCAAACTCGCTAATCTTCTCGCACCAGCGAGCTTGACGTCCTGACAAGCTTTTCTGCCGAAGTAAGTGAATTAGACCTTTGTGATCTGTTACCCACTTAAACTTCGCGCCTTGTAGGATGTCGCGATGCCGCAGCATCGTTTCCACTCCGGCAAGCATTTCTATTTCATGCACCGGGTAATTCTGTTGAGCTGAATTAAGCTTGGCAGAGTAGAATGCAGCAATAGGCGCTGTTTTCCAATCGGCGCCCTGGCTGATCAAACCAGCCACACCGGTACTGCAACCGTCGGTGACCATCCATACAGGAGGCGTATTTGTGCCATATGTGATGGGGACGCGGCGATGATCACGCGTATCTTGCACCGCGTGCTTAACATCTTCAAACGCGCGCTGTTCGGTGTAACTCCATCGAAAAGAAACGGTGTCCCCTGTTAGGCCATGTAATACAGCCATTGGTATACGGATGTTAGGGACGTCATCGGCTAAATAGCCTACAGACCCTAAAAATCCCCGCAATAAATCCCGATTAGTGGGAGTCTTCCAGCGCGTGACTGAATCCACTTTGTCAGGATCCATACGGATGCCGTTGTCGTCGACCACGCGACCTAGTATTTTTAGGTTGGGCTCCAAGAAATGGAGTTTGTTCTTGCTGAGGTACAGCTTCTCCTTCTTGAGGATGTCAATAATAATTTTGACATGTTTAATGTGATCCTCCAATGTTTTAGAGTAGATCACAATATCATCAAGGTAGATATCCATGAATCTCCCAATATATGAAGAGAATATATGGTTCATAAGGGCCTGATAAGTAGCTGGGGCATTACAGTCCCCAATTTGGATTACCAGGCTGACCATGTTGCCGTCAGGCGTGGTTACCGTGGTGCGATCAACGTGATCAGGCCGAATGCGGATTTGTTCGTATGCATCTTTGCCGTCCATCAACGAACGGAACGGGTGCGCTGCTGCGCGTCTAAGTATTCCTTCCGGATCAGGCAATGGTGAGGTTAATTTCACCGTGTTTGCGTTCCGGGCTCGGAGGTCAACCACCGTGCGTAGCTTAGCTGGTTCATTACCAATACGAGGCTTCGGGATAAGCATCATTGGGACCGTGTTACCAGCTGTGGTCACTTTCCAGCGTCCTGTTTCTAGGTACGCGTCGCGTTTCTCCGCCCACTGTTGTCTGAAGTTCTCAGGGCAGCGAGAGGGTCGCCAATCATAGCGCTTATTCTCGTCAATCAACGGAATAACGTGGTTGATTGCGCGGAGCGGAGGTAACGGCGTTTCGCTTGCCGTTTTGCAAAGTGGCTCGGCGTACGAAATTAAGGCGTCGCGAGCGGCTTGCACGTTCCCATTAGGCATAGTAATTAAACGGGAGACCACTTGGGAAACCGCAGTTCCAGCAAGTGGCTGAGAGACAGTGCTCCCAATGAGCACTCGCGACGGATTAAATCCAACGCTTACACGGTGCTCGAACATCCATGACGTGCCAAGAATAGCATCATATAATAGGATGTTCATGACGTCAAAATCTCGTTCTTCATCGATCCCGTCATATTGAAATCTGACGCGAGTCTTTGAATTGATTTTGGAACGAGATCCTTGTACTGCTAATTGCAGTGTGATAGGTGTGTCAAGTATTTCTCTTTTGACTTTTAATTGGTCTGCCAATGTTGATGACATAAAATCTCCCATAGATCCAGAGTCAAGGAGAGCGCGAGCCGGATGTCCATTAATTTGGACAATTATTACAATTGGCTTCGCGACTAGGCGCTTGCCACCTTTGATTTGGGCGGCATTGCGCTGGACAGCGGGATACGTCCCGCGTGGGATCTGGATCGCTCCCACTGAAAGGTCATTCATAGTTGGGATGGTCGCGGGGTTGGCGACCGTCCCTGAAAAACCGGTGGTTCTCCAGTTGTAACTAACACATTTAATGTGGAATCCAAACTGTCTTCTCCCGCGCCGCGTTCCGCGCGAGCGAAATAGAAGGGATCGACGTTCGTGGTTCCTGAATGTAGTAACCGGGCCTGAACCCACATTGGAAGATCAAATTCTTGATTATCCAGTAAGCGCCGGGGTAAACACCATACTCGGCGACTGATCGAGTCGGTGAGAAGTAATTGGGTCCGGTTATTCGGGTCCCAATTAACATCGATTCGCGTTCGATCATGAGATTCGTAGCCAACGTCATACAAGAACGGGCGGCTATTTTGAATCATGCGCGAGAGGAAGCGCTCGGTCAATGCACCCATAGTTTCTTGGGTGTCATTGGACCATTCAGCGCTCATGATTTCACGGCTTTGCACGGCGCATCGATGCGCGTATTCAAGCGCCGGCCTGAAGTCAGGTTGAATTGTCAAATCCTTGTCAAAGTAGGTAATTTGCCCGCGATGACTGTCATGGATTTTATGCACATAGGGAGTTATTTCCTCTAGTGTGAATCTTGCACGAGTATCAGACTCATCAAGAGCATATCGATAATCATCTCCTGGATAAGGAACTGCGTCCTCTAATGCATTAAGCAAGAGAGGGGCAATTACATTTCCTATTACGAGTCTTTTTTGAAAAAAAAGTGAGTTCTTTAATCCTGAGCCGCGCCCCAAATTTTGTCGTCAGTTTCGGTACTGTGAGAAATTCTTGGTAATCAACCGGCCCGGTCTTGGAATCCCTGGCTTGTTCTGCTGTCTCATCCCATATATTTGCTATTTAAATTGTACAGATAACATGTTGGATGTATTAAATATATTTTTATAGCTTTATATTGTATTTTAGTGGGGAGTTTGTGTCGTATTACAATGGCCATCGCGGAACATCGAACACTGAGTGACACATTCGGAGATTGAAGCTCCGCTTGAAAATGAAATCAACGTTGATTTCACTCTTGCAGCAGCAGCACCCCTCTCCACCACCGCGCGCCGTGTGCCCCTCCCTCCATCGAGGATGTGGGCCGGCGCGAGACAGCGCGCCTAGAACGACACGCCACCACGCGCACCGCCGCCAGCCGCCAACCCGCGCGTGCCACGTCATCACCGGCCTACAACAAGCGCGAACGCGCAGCCCAAGGCACCCCACCCAGCAACCAACGGAGTGCCCGCGACTCGCGACACACCGCAAGGCCCCGCACCCAATCGCGCACCACGAGGTACCGCCACCGCGAGCGGGCGAGCGAGCGCCGCAGAAGAGGGAGGGCGAGGGAGGGCAAGGAGCGCTGTCGCCGCACCAAAGCGGCCACCCCGCTCCCAATTCGCCGTCTCCACCGCCTCCACCTCTCCCACCTCCCCCTCCACCCCCACATCCAGCCGCAGCCGCACCACCACCACCTCGACCACCTCGCCCCTCTCCCCCTCACGGTGCCACGCCCCCGCCTCCGACATCCACAACAACCCAACTGTGGCATCCACCGCCACTGCCACGTCGCGGCGGCGCAGCAGCGGCAGCGGCTCGACGTCCGCCTCTAGCGCGACCGGCGACGGTGCGGGCGATGGCGGGTTCCCATTCGGGCTGGGCGCGGGCTGGGCAGGCCGGGCGCGTAAGGAGCGGGCGTAGCCCGGAGCTGGACGGGTATGGCGCGGGCGACGGGTACATCAGCAACGATGGACCAGCGCCACTTCCAGGCTCGGCGGCAACGCGCCGGACCTACACCCGTGTGCGTATCCGTACGACGACGCGCAGGGCGGCTCGTCCGACGTCGCGCCCGCGGGCGCCACGGGCGATAGGAACGGGCGCCGCGGGAGCCAGCCAACGACAGGTATCACCCGACGGCGCTCGAACGATGATGGCGCCCGACGGTGCACGAATGGGCGGGACGGTGGTGGGTATAATACCCACCCCATCATAATACCGTCTCCACGTACTATGAAGCCTGCAATATGCAGGCTTCTGAGGCGGGGAGACGCGACTTGATGGGGTTTCGCCGCTAGGATGTGCAAGACATGCCTTGCCTCGCGTCGCCTCGCTCGAAGTCACTCAAGCATGCACAACATACACAGAGCAGCTCTATGTACTTCAGAACACATCCCGATGCACGCGCAATGCACGCAACCATCCGCGCACAGAGCTGCCACACCACGCCGCGCACGCACTTTGCGCGCACTTGGAACAGAAGCCGTGGTAGTCACATGACCCGACGCACTTGTACACAAGTCACACTCCACCCAAGTGCCGCCATATACGGGCTTGCACAAGCACACACAGCACCTCACAGAACTCTCAGAAGTCGCTACAAGGCCTAGAATATTTTGCATACATATGGAACACATCCCGGACGTTAATTGGACAAATATTGCATCGGAATTCAGTGGCACACATGCAGCACCAAGTGCATGCTTAAGTGCCTTATTTTTAGCATTTTATTCTGTAGCTCATCATTTGCTCACCATTGTTTTGTATCTAGCTTTTTGGACAGTTTGTCTCACACCTTTCTGCCACTTTAGATAAATTGAATATGAGCTATTGCTTCCTTAGTATTTAAATTCCTGTAACTTGCTCAAACAAAACAATATACTGGCAAAATTCTATGGACATGGTAAACAATTCTGGGGACCAGATGGAAGAGGAGACAGAAATTCTTGGGACATGGGGAACAATTCTGGGGAGTGGAAAAATCTGGCAATCTGGGGCAGGAAGATAGGAAGAAATTCTGTAGATAAGAAAAAGGGACATGGAGACTGGATATCTGGAGCAGGAAAAGAGAACAGAAATTCTGAGGACATGGAAACAGTTCTGGGAACTGGGGGATATATTTTTATAGTATAAAAGCAGCTTAAGAGCCTCTAAATACAATGCGTCTTTACTGATATACAATATGTTTGCAATAGAAAATATATATACTTTACCACCTTATATCAAGCCTACTCTAGAATTCTGAATATTGGAACATACACTGTGCTCTTGGTGTGCCTCAGCACTTCAAGCATATAGCTATTAGATAGTTATAGTATACTTATCTCAAAATATCTTCTGGTATATTTAGACCAAATTTAGACCTTTGGATATACTTTGCAGTGGCAGCTGTGGCACTGCCCTCTATTGTAATTCAGGAATTCCATGATTTGGGCTCGATTTGGGCAGTCTGTGTGGCTTGACTTACTTATAAAAAATATACAAATATACAAATTCTAAATTTAAAAAAAGACTCGATGCCATGCCATGCTATGCAATGGCCACTAAACCAAGTTCATTTAATCTCAGGACGACCGTCATGGAACCTGAAATCAACAATGACCCTAGGGTTGTTGATCCCAGCGGAAAAGGGCGATCTAGAAATTATCAGTATTCGCTCATTACTGCTGGTCCAATTTCTGGGAAAGTTTTTTTGGGGAGAGGAACCAAGTCCACCCCACCGCCCTTATTCACCATTGCCTGATCTCGGACAATCGGTTTCGATTAGTACGACAAATTCTCTGCTATACTCAATCTTTCAAGAGATATCAGTTGGCTGTTTTCTATTGCTTGGATACGTATAAATTGTGCTTGGATCCTTCTATTTCCTTCTAGTTTTTTTTTATATGACTGAAATGTTACCAACTCTGTGACGAGTTTATTTGAGTTGTCTTAGTCCGATTTATTGTCTGACGAACCTGAAGACGAGTTCTCTAGGACTGGCCTAGATTACAGGTGGGTATTTACTATTTTTCACTTGCTGAGCGCTTAGAAGGCTGTGACAAGGCGTGTTCCCACGAGTCTTGCCACACGAGAACCCAAAAGACAGTTGAAGAGCTGAATTCCAGGCCGACTATCTACGTACACCAAGTCGGCCTTAAATACTCTACGGATGTCTAATACGTCATAACTAGATAGTTTTAAACATAAGGTTTTTCGCAATATGGAGAGAGTGGGGAGTGTAAACAAAACGAAAGAAACAAATAAAAAAGTTCTAAGTCAATAAGATAAGATAAGATAAAGGGTCGTGCTGTGAGGTCGCTAGCGATCCGTCACATACGCCCTCCATCTGATGTGTAATATCAGATACGTGCGAAGAGAACGTTGAATAAAAGAAGTCTAAGTCAAAAGTTAAATTGTAAGTAAGAGCCCGTCTTAAAGAAAAGAATAGAAAGAAAAGAATAAAAAGACTTGTTCAAAAGTTACGCTGCTTCTTGATAGCAGACGAAACGCTCCCGGAACCAGGAACACGGCGCTTCTTGCCAATTCCCAAGCTCTCAGCCGCCGCGCGCATAATAATGGTATTGATCAATCCAGCGTCGACGTCCTCGCCAAAGAGGTCTATGAGTTGCATCGCCTGCCTGACACGCTCCGGGTGAGGATAGTTCACGTGTAGTGGGTACGCGCCAGTGTAGGTAATCGAGCCGTCGGAATGGATCATGGGTAACTTGGCCGGCTGAAGGGGATCTCCGTTGAGCGCATGTGCGACATAGCGATACCCGAACGGTTCGACAAGTCGCACACGTCGCTCGGGATGGCCGCGGGTATTGTTAAGCTCGGAAGCGTACCGGAGCACC
Source organism: Pholiota molesta (assembly GCA_014925825.1). Classification (NCBI taxonomy): domain Eukaryota; kingdom Fungi; phylum Basidiomycota; class Agaricomycetes; order Agaricales; family Strophariaceae; genus Pholiota; species Pholiota molesta. Next base: position 21,687 of record JACGCK010000346.1, read on the forward strand.
GCCTTGAGTAACGCCGCAGGAACCTCGAGAACTTGACCGTCCGGGTAGGCGAGAAGGAAATCACCATTAGCCCCGAAGAAGAGCTTCGAAAATCCAGGCACCGGGTTATTGAGCGCCGGAACGGTCTGCAAGGCGTTGATGTTGGGTACGGGCAGTGCTGCGGCCGCGGGGGCAGGAGCGAAGAAGCCGGCGTTGTTATTCCCAAGAGCCGGAGCCTGAGGCGTCTGGGGAACGGACTGGGCAGCGTACATCGGAGCGGGGGTGTGAACAGGCGTAGGCGCGGGAGGGTCAACCATAACGACGTCACCGGACCCTGTACCTGGAGCGCCTAAGTCGAGCTGGTGATCGTGATGCTGATACTGATGGTTGATTGCCGAAGCATCAGGATTGTTCGCGGATTGCGGGGCCGGGCCTACGATCACAGAAGCGCTGGACGAAGCTTCTTGTGGCGTCATGATCGTCTCGGCACCGGTGTATGGAAGCTGGCTGAAAGTATTGGCAGAGGTAGACGCGATGTTCGAAGGCTCGGGATTGGAAGAACGTTGGAACTTTGGAAAGGAAGAATAAGCAGGGGGGCAGGAGAATAGGAAGCAGGAGAAGTAGGAGAATAATGAATATAGTCGGAAGAAGGAACGGGAGGAGCGATGTCAGTGTCGTTGAGAAGGAAGTGTGGTTGGAGGTGCGTTGTCGATGGATTTAGAGGAAGAAGGAGTGTTGTTGGATGTGTTGAGAGATGGAGTGGAAGTGGAAGCGTGGCAGATTGGGCGGCTTTGGACGCGCGCTTACTCTTGGTGGGGTGGAAGAGCTCATGAGGACGATGATGGTGGTTTGAGATGAAGATGAGGGATGCCTCGTCGCATTCCTGAGCCTTTATATAGTTTTCCGAGGGCTCAGTACCAAAAATAACCATCGACGTTCCAGCCGTAAAATTTTCGTCCACCGTCGGTGGAGCAACGAGCGCGTCTATTCCGCTGACGCCCATAGCTTCCAAATATTGCTCTAAAGCGATCAGATGACTCAGCTGATCGTAAGGTAGCCAGCTAGTGTCGCCTGTCTTAAATAACACCTTAAACATAGCACTTTTACCTCCTTTTTTATGTTCTAGAATTTTCTCAACCATCCACTCGCCCTCCAGATCTTCAAGGTCGAAGATCTGTGTATCCAAGCGCCCAGGAAATAATTGATCATCGTTAGGCACATGAATCCTCAAAAGCGAAGCATGGAATACATCGTGAACACCTCTCCTGGTCAAAGTAACCGGCAATTTCACCCTAAAGAATGATTCCCAAAGTCCTCCGTAATTTGATATGGCCCAATAAACTTAGGAGACAGTTTACGACTCATTCCCTTAGGCAGAGAAATATTCTTAGTAGAAATATAAACGAAATCATTCACCACGAACGGCGCCTTAATACGCTTACGGTTCGCATTCCGAACTGACTTAACGCGCGCAGCAATATACAATCATGAGCACGCATAACCGCAGAACGCATCTTTTTAGCGAAGGCGCGCACGCCAGGAAAGCCGTCAGGCTTATCCGCGTCCCAAATAAACGACCGCGGTAAACGCCCATAATTCAAGAAAAACGGCGCATAGCCGTACTCTCCGAACGCGCAGAATTAATCGCAAACTCAATAGCAGGCAACTTCAAACCCAATCTTTCTGATCTGGACTAATACTGACTCGTAACATTTGCCCAATTGTCTTATTAGCGCGCTCCGTCGCGCCATCAGACTCGGGATGGAAAGCACTCGACATATTTAATTTAGTACCAATCAGCTTATGCAGCTCCTGCCAGAAGTGACTCGTAAACAAGGGATCCCTATCACTGACTATAATCCTAGGCAAACCATGGTGTTTATAGACCTCAGCAAAAACCAACTCTGCAACCTGCTTAGCAGTATAATTAGTCCTACTAGGCACCAAGTGTACCATACTCGTAAACAAGTCAATAATAGTCGTAATGGAATCAAAAGTACCATCCCTATTTCGAGATTCTGGAAAAGGACCACAAATCAATGCCAATAGCTTCCCAAGGACGACTCTGAACCTCCAAAGGATTCAACAGCCCATAGGGCTTATGATTACCAGATTTACTACGCCTACAAGTAACACAGGTCTCACAAAACTTCTCAATATCACTACTCATTGTTTTCCACCAGACGAACTCCCTAAGATAATCGTATGTCTTACGAAACCCTAAATGAGCCAACAAAGTATGGGCTTCGGAGATAACGATCTCGCGAACGGCGCGCCCTCCAGTGAACACATTAGGAATACACAGGAGCTTCTTGCCGTCCTGGGACAAGTACAACAGCTCGTCTTTATCATCATAAACAAAATTCTTATGCGCTGACGGCCTCTCAACCACAGACTTAAACAGCGGGTCTTCATGATAATGACCTGCGATTACTGACTTCACGTTAATATTATCTAACTCTCCATTCAAATCCAGATTCGGCGCAGCCGCACCCTCATCCTCCTCTTCATCAGGAACCTCAACTGGTACGTCAGCCGCGTCCTTACTCCCAGAAGTACTCGCTACAGGAGTTTTCTGCGCCACCGGCACGCGCGCTGGGATGCGAATCACCAAGCGCTCGTTAGGCGCCGGTGGCGCCGGGCCTTTTAAAGTAAACGAATCCCTAACGCGAGCAGCGAACTCGTCCGAAGTTTCAGCGCGCCCAGTTTCAGCGCCTTCGCGCTCACGCGCTTTCTTAGATTTACGACCTACAAAGTTCGTAGCTGACATTGCACAAGCCTCCAAGCCAACGAACACAGGCGCCGCTACCACGTTGCACGCCAACTCCATGGATTCTACTGTATCGTCATATTCTGTATATTCTGACGGCGCACGCACAGTTCCCGGCGCATCATTAGAATAAATACGCGATAGCGCAGCACTCAAGATATTCTCAGTACCCGGGACATAAATTACTTCGAAATCAAATAAACTGATATTCTCAAGCCAGCGCGCCCTCCGTCCAGAGACATCGCGGTGCTGTAATATAGTCACCAAACCTTTGTGATCAGTATACCACCTAAAATGGACGCCTAATAATATATCCCTGTATCTCATCATAGTCTCCAAGCCAGCCAGCATCTCTATCTCATGAACAGGATAATTCTGCTGTGCCGGACTTAATTTCGCTGAGTAAAATGCCGCTACAGGTGCTGTTTTCCAGTCTTCACCCCGGCTAATCACACCAGCAATCCCAGTAATACAACCATCTGTAATTAAGTTAATCGGAGGAGCCCCCCTCCTATGATCAATTGGCCTCCTATGATGATCCTTACAAGAACTCGCCGATGCCTTAATTTGATCAAACGCTCGTTGATGCGTAAAATCCCATCGGAAAGGTACCGCGTCACTCGTAAGCGTATGAAGAACGCCCATCGGAATCCGTACGCGATCGATGTCATCTGCCAAATATCCGGCCGCGCCAAGGAAACCTCGCAGCAGATCGCGGTTGGTAGGCACTTTCCAGTTAATCAACTTGTCAACCTTGTGTGGATCCATCTGAATGCCGTCGTCGTCCACGATTCGGCCAAGGATCTTAACACGGTTGGCAATAAATTCAAGTTTACCTTCAGACAAATAGAACTTTTCCTTCTTCAGTATGTCCAATACAATTTTTACGTGCTCAATGTGTTCCTTAAGAGTGTCCGAATAAATCACAATGTCATCCAAGTACACATCCATAAATCTTCCTATATGTTCCGAGAAGATATGATTCATGGAACTCTGATGTGTCGCCGGCGCATTAATGTCACCAATCTGGAGTACATTACTAACCATGTTACCATTTGGGGTCGCAAACACTGTTTTCCACACATCTCGAGGCTCCACGCGCGTCTGTTCGTACGCGTCTTTCATATCCAGAAGCGTCCGATAAGGTTTCAAAGACACGCGTCGCATGATACCTTCGATTTCTGGCAAAGGACTAGCCATCTTCTTAGTGTTCGCATTACGCGCTCTCAGATCTATTACAGTGCGAAGCTTCGGTGGTTCCCCATTTTTACTTGGTTTGGGAATATACATCATTGGCACCGAATTCCTACTGCTCGTTACTTTCCATCTACCTGTATTAATGTATGCCCTTCGCTTCTCAATCCATTGATCCATAAATGCTTCAGGACATCTAGCCGGTCGCCAAGGATAAACCTTCTCTTCGTCGATCAAATCAATTCGATGATTGATCGCCCTTAACGGAGGCAATTCTGTTTCCGCGGCTGTTTTACACAACGGCTCAGCTAAACTCTTAAGGTATTGACGCGCTTCCTCAAGATTAAGCTCACGAAGCACCGCTGATCTGGAAGCAAGGGTACGCACTGTTGATCCCTTGATTGGCAAGGCCGTATTACTCCCGATGACAACTCGTGTATCATTAAATCCAACCATAACTCTATGCTGATACAAGAACGGCGTTCCTAATATGAGGTCATGGTTCGGTAAATTCATAATATCAAATGAGCGACTTTCGTTAATACCCTGGTACTTGAAATCCACTGTAGCTCTGTAATTCACCTTGGTCCTAGATCCTAATGCTGCCAATTGCACAGTAAGGGGAGTAGCTAACTCTTCCTTCTTAACCTTTAATTGATCTGCAAACGACGACGACATAAAGTCGCACAAAGACCCCGTATCAATAAGCGCCCGTGCAGGTTCTCCATTAACATGAACCACTACAGTAATATAATTAGGCACAACGCGCGATGGATCCTTAGTTACTGCTGCAGTCCTCATTACCGAAGGCAAAGTATCATTATCAGTTTGCGCAACTGCCATTCCAGCCGAAGCAGGTAGATCCCATTTATTATAGTCTTCAAAGATGGACCAATCTCCCATTTCTACTACTTTATGTTCCTGAACATCACCGTTATCGTAGCTACTGAATATATCGAATTCATCCCATTCATCTGAATCAGAGTCTTCAAACTCGTCATCGCTTGAATCCGAATAATCTAACAAGTCTGGAACCTGATCTTCGTCTTCCTCAGACTCGCCCTCCGGATTTTCGTAACCGAAAAGACGCCATAATCCACTGTAGTCGACATCAGGATCATGGACTACAATGAGCCACCTACGCAATTGCCGTCTGAACCACACAGCAATATCAAATCGTGAATCCTGTACCAAACGCGCTGCAAGCTCGAAGCTAACACTCAAATACCGATCCCTGACTACATACACTTCACTATCTGGCAATCGGAACACTACATATCGTAATTCCAAAGCCTGCTTATCCCTCTTGGACCAAGCCAAGTATTCAGAGAAGGGCCTGCCACACTCAAGCCTCCAGGCTGCGTTCATCGCATAGTAATCCCACTGACGCCTACGCTTAAACCAGCGCGGCTGCAAAGTAACCCTCAGTTTATTCCTTTGTGCACATTTAATGGCATACCAACGTCCAACTAAGAAATCGTCTCGCTCAGCCGCTGAACGCGGTAACAACTCGTCAGCCAATGTAACATTATCCAATATAGCCAAATGTCTCCCATTATCCGTTTCATAAACAAGGAATCGTTCAGACTCCATACCCTCAGTTACTGGATCGCCAGGAAAAGGTCGCGCGAGGTTCAAGGAGCGCTGAATAACATCGCACAGAGGTGATCCCAGCCGGGTTTGATCCCCGACCTGTCATCATCCGCCAAAATGCGTACAGCATCTTCCACATCCATCGCGCATACACCACTATCCCAACTCACCGCTTCAGTAGCCTCGTCAAACACCGCACCAGCCATAGAACTCTCAACAGACATGTAGTACGTCGCGGCTTCGCCAGGCTGCTCGGTCGTGGACTCCGGCCCGGTGACGGAAGCTAGCTGCTCCTCGGTTTCGGTAATCAAATCTACATTGAACGCGCGAGCGCCTGGTGGTCCTTTCTTAGCGCCCGGGGACTTAACCGACTGCCTATCAGGACAGTTCCGTCCAATGTGTCCAGTCTTACCACAACCGTAGCACCGGATTTCCGCAGAGTCGTTAGTAGACTTCGACGTAGTACTCTTAATATCATTATTATTCCCATGAGATTTACTCTGACCATCTCCGGATTTGCTGTAAGAAGAATGGTGACCACTCCTACTAGTATTACCATCTTTCTGATATTTATTACCCTTGAACCCATTCCTGGTCCCATCAGCAGATCTCTCAGATGACTTGTTATTATCACGGTTCGAAGTACCTTTGCTACGCGAAGTGTCCTTATGATCGCGAGATTTATTGCTATATTCCTTACGATTTCTCTCCATCATATCGGCCATTTCGTGCCGCGTCGCGACAGCCACGACTTCGTCCCAAGAAGCCTCCTTGAAATCTAAACCTTCCTTCCAAAGAGCAGTCTGTAGTTCTGTTCTCAGACCATTCCATAATTTATCAACTCGTTGCTGTTCATTGGAAGTACCAATAACTCTGAATAATAAGCTGACCTCGGCTGCAAAAGCCTTGACCGTCATCGAGCCCTGAGTCAAATTGTCCAGTCTCCGACGTTGCTTCAACCGGTAATCCGGCGGGAAACAGTAGTCGTAGAGACCTTTGAAAAAGTCCTCCAAGGCAAACAACGTCTCGCTAAGCATAACCGTAGTCGTAAAATATTTCGCGGCTTTACCTTGCAAGTAATCCCCGCACCGAATAACTTGTTCCTCGGGCGGCAAACGAGCTTCGATACAGAAGCGCCTACACTGCATTACATACGTTGTATATTTAATTGCGTCTGCATCGCCATGATAAACGGTCGGCGTCGTCGGCATGATCGCGCGGAAACGGCTGGGTGCCAAAGCAGTAGGCTGTTCAGGAGGGTTGTAAAGGTTGCTAGAGAAGTGAGCCTCTCTTCCCTGAGGAGCCTGCTTAGCACCTATTTCCTCTAATAAATTCCTCCCAACTCTGCCATTTAACAAGCGCCCTACCATGCTATCCGGCGTCAATTGCGCGCTCGGTAATAATGTACCCGAAGTTCGCGGCGCATTCTTTGGCGTCGAAGTTCCTTGCAATATAAATCTCTCAAATTCCTTAGACATAGGACTATCGGAAATGCGCTCGGTGTGTAAAATCTGCTCTTCCCGGCGCTTATTAAACTGATCCGCTTTTTCCTTTTCCTTTTGCCATTCCTCGAACAATTGACTCATACGTTCTTCATGGATATTAATCCTGTCCGCGCGCTCTTCGGCCCCCCTTGTCTTGGGCGTCTGATGCGGCGGCTGATCTCTCACGGATTGTTCAAGCCTTTCGTTATCCCGCGTTAACTCAGCAAATCGAACCCTCTGGGCCTCGGTGTTCAATTCATGCTCAGAGATTCCAACATTGCCCCATTCGGCGGGATCGATCGTTTTCCCCTTCGAGGAAATCTTACCTATATTCTCAGACTCACTGTCTGTGTCCACAAGATCATGGAACACAGTCTCATCTGGACTGTCCTCTCTCTCAGGTGTGTTTCTCTTTCCCTCGAGAGCTTCTAATCTAACCAATATTTGATTCATAAGTGGTAATAACATTCCACCTGCTGTTTACTTTCCGCAACGGCCTCCATGGCCTTAACAAATTCCTCAGTACGTACTACCTGACCTTGACCTTGATCAGCACTATTACTCAACGGGGCCCGCCCTCCAGGCTGCGGCTCCTCCAACCGACGGTCGTTCTCAGACGCACCGCGGCTATTTTCAGAACTGTGAGGGTCGTCACCCATCACATCATCACGCGCGCCTCCCTGGGCGGCTGTTATCGAGTTGGTGCCCACGACGCCGCCTGCCGCGGGTGTGGCCGCACCGGGATGGACAACACTGTCCTTCGACTGGGCACCGCCGACTTCCTCGATCGGTCCCAACCCCTCAACACTAGGGGTACTTGGCTGCTTAGACTGCGAGCGCCCTCGTCTCACTGCCATCACAGCACAGCAAAAGCTAAAATAAAGTTAGGGTTTTTAATTAATTGACTACTCACCTGGAAGTCCTGGTTGATCAGACCGGGGTTATCCAAGGCTCGACGTCGTCGACGAAGTTAAATGAGTAAGCTCGGGGTGTTCCCGTAGAGTATCGAACCGATTCTCTCTTGTCAAAAATATGTGACAAGGCGTGTTCCCACGAGTCTTGCCACACGAGAACCCAAAAGACAGTTGAAGAGCTGAATTCCAGGCCGACTATCTACGTACACCAAGTCGGCCTTAAATACTCTACGGATGTCTAATACGTCATAACTAGATAGTTTTTAAACATAAGGTTTTTCGGAATATGGAGAGAGTGGGGAGTGTAAACAAAACGAAAGAAACAAATAAAAGTTCTAAGTCAATAAGATAAGATAAGATAAAGAGTCGTGCTGTGTGGTCGCTAGCGATCCGTCACAATCGGCTACTAACGGTCATGACTCGAGCTCAACACAAGCGCAATTTTCACGTTTCAACCATGATGCCACTCTCACTTCAACGTAATCGATAACTCTCCTTCTAAAAGGTTCATTTGGTCGTCGTTCCCATTTGTTGATTCGAGATATCAAACTTGCAAGCTTCAAGCACTATATACGGTATGTTGTCCTGCCAGTGCATTGTCTGAAAGTATATGAGCAGTCTAAAGCATTTGAACAGCATTTGAGCATCGACAACAACGTCCCCTAAGATGGTGAACCACGTTGTCGGCCTGCTTCTCAGTTACAAGCAAATGGTCGAATTCGGCACTTTTCTTGCTGGAAAACCGTTGGCTCACGGAGACAATGCCTTCGGCTATTGTCGCAAGGAAGTCAGAAAATTCCAGCATCGCTTCATCGCCATCGATTACCCAAAGGGTTCGCTGAAAGGCAAGCTCATGTTGGTGTTATGGGACCACGACTCGGAGGTCGAGTTCAACCTGGAGAAGGCCAAGACGTCCAAACTCACAATGACGGCGAGGGATTGGCTGAAGCAGCGTGGCGTTTCGGACACGGAGAATCTCAAGTTTGTGGACACCGAAGATACCTGGATCGAACAAGGTGCTCTACGCAGCCACGGGAAGTCTACCTCGTAAGGTACACAACTGATAGAATTCTCAACATAGTTCTCCGTACTTGTAGGTATATTTTATGAAAAAGAAAGGAATGAGTGTTGCATACAGTACAAGAGGTCAGAATTAAAAAATCAAGCGCATTTCTGATTCCTGAAGCGTGCTAGAAAGAAATCGGCTACTAACGCCATGAGGCCCATGACTCAAGTTGAACACAAGCGCACCTTCCCTGGACTGGTTTAAGCGGTCTCTACCACGAACCACTCCATTCTCATCCCAACGCAATCGATATCTCTCCTTCAGCAGGTTCATTTCGTCGTTTTATCGGAGTGTTAGCTGTTCATTGAAATATCAAGCTCAAGCTCAGCCTTCGAGCCTTTGATTAATACGGTTTGTTTTTCTTCATATCTACAAATATTGATATGAGCAATAAGCGCTCTAACGCATTTTGAACAGCAGTTCGGCATTGACTCTTCTAAGATGGTGAACCACGTTGCCGGCCTCCTTCTCAGCTGGAAACAAATGCGTGAACTTAGAACATTTATAGCCGGAAAACCCTTGGGCCGCGACAAAATGGAGGCCTATCCCTTGTGTTTACGGGAAGTCGAAAAGACAAACCATCGCTTGATAGTGTTCGATGGTAAAAGGGAGCGTAGAGTGCGGAAGGAGGGTATTCCTGAGCCTGCAGGACTGGCTGAGTTGGTTTGATTGATGCTAGTCGAACCTGGGGAATAGCCAATTCCCTGGGGAATCTGAGTGCTCGAACTTCCCGCCACGCTGCTCGTAGACTGCCTGCGAGAAGAGCTTCCAGAAGAAAATACGCTCTTCTTGGTGTTCGGTGTCGTTGACGGGGTATTGGGCGTGAGTAGGGTGGCCATAGTGTTCGAAGAACCAGGTTTGGTTAGACTCTAGAGGTGTAGTTTATGGGGAGACCAAAACCATGTTCAAGAAACGTCCGCCAAGGGGTCGAGAGCGTTGGTGTCGATGGCGGCTGAGTCCAAGGTTGGATTTCGCTGTGATGGCCCGTTGCACAAAAAGATCCCAGGAACTTTTCGGACCCTTTCACACTATTCTAAAAATGGAAACGCCTCTCGTGAAAGCTCGTGAAAGGCTGTGAAAGGCAACAGAAAATGCGGGGAAAACTCGAATGAAGGCGACATTCATTTACGAAGTAAAACAGAAAGTGAGTGAACGCACATAATTTCTTGTAGGTACAGTTGTGGAAATTATTCAAAAGCGGAACCGAAACGCGTGAACTAATTATAAGAACTTCAAGACAATTTGTTCGTAAAGACGCCGGCTTTCATACGACACGTCTTCATCACCTCCATTGTCACTCATAGTCCTTGAGTACTGGAGTAGCCAGCAGCGTTTGCCAGTTCTTGAAACTATTTCGATTCTCACCTTGTCCTCTTTCCCTAATCCCGATTGTTCATTCATACTTCAAGCTTCAAGCAAGGCTTGAAGCACCCTATAAGGTTTGTTTGTTCTACAATTTTGTCTGAAAGTATATATGAGCCTTCTAACGCATTTGAGCAGCATTTGAGTATCGAGTACAACGTCTCTAAGATGGTGAACCATGTTGTCGGCCTCCTTCTCAGCTGGAAGCAAATGCGTGATTTTGGCACATTTGTCGCCGGAAAACCCTTGGGCAGCACCATTGAGGCCTTTCCCTATTGTACCGAGGAAGTCGAAAAGTTCCACCATCGCTTCATAGGCATCGACTACCCAAAGGTATGACATGATTCATGGGCAAAAATTATAACGCCTGTTAAATGCTGTTAAATGCCAGGAAGCTGTTACATGGTGGGTTACTTTTGGGTTACTCAAGCAGGGTTGGGTTGCATGGTTGGGTTGCATGTAGAATTCGGATTTACGGTCCGACTGTGATCCGGCTGATCTGTCCCATATTTGGGAATATCTCGAGATGCCGCTGCTGCCGTTGTTCGGAAAGTTCCCGGCCTCCTCCGTGCTCACTGTTTCGATAGCAAGTACGCGTTTTTTGCTCCGTTTCTGCTTATTTTCTTACTTTTATAAATTTACATGATATATAATATATTCAATAGGCGTAAAATGCTCTAGAAGCATCCTAATATATGTAAAATGTTCATTTTGAAACCTCTCTTATGAATATATTTAATGCTTTGGGGTACTATCCATGGCCACTGCAGCTTCATGTAAATATCTTCAAGGTATTTTAATATCTGTATACTAAATTTAATGTTTGAATAGTTGAATATACAGGCATGGAGGGCTGATGGGAAGGGGGAGAGGAGGAACACATGTCTGTCTATATCCAAAGAGATCCCAAGCATATGATTTTCAAGCTTTATCCTACAAACCAATGTTAAGAGAAGGACACAATAATAGGAACTTCTATGAATGATGTCTGTGTCAGGGAATAAATGTCAAGGAGAATGTCATTTTATACTATTCTTTCTGCACATTTGAAGACATTCTAATTTCCACCTGCCATACTATATGTATTCACTGAGCACTCCACTGGAAGGACACTTTTGGTTATATATTTTGTAAATTTATGAAAGCAAAAAAAAAAAAAAAAACAGGAACGGAGCAAAAACGCGTACTTGCTATCGAAACAGTGAGCACAGAGGAGGCTAGGAACTGTCCGAACAACGGCAGCAGCGGCATCTCGAGATATTCCCAAATATGGGACAGATCAGCCGGATCACTGTCGGACCGTAAATCCAAATTCTACATGCAACCCGACCACGCAACCCAACCCTGCTTAAGTAACCTAAAAGTAATCTACCATGCAACAGCTTACAGGCGTTCGAATATTTGCCGATAAATAATGTCATACAAAGGGTTCGAAGAAATGCAAGCTCATGTTGGTTTTATTCGAACACAGTTCAGAGAAGAAGTTCAACGTGAAGAAGGCAAAGAAATCACATCACACAATGACGGCGAGGGATTGGTTGAAGGCGCGTGGTGTTCCGGACACGGAGAAGCTCAAGTTCGTGGACACCGAAGATACCTTCGTTGGATGACTAGTTTATTGAAGATTAGCTTGTAGAGTACACTGCTGATGGACTTCTTCTCAGTCCGTACTTGTAGATATAGTTGTGGACAAAGAACGGAATGAGCCCGGAGACATCACAATCAATTGCTATCATTGAACCAGTTTTACTTGAAATAGACAGACTATCAATGGAGAGGTCATCATAGTACATAGTGGCCAGATGTGATGAATAGCTTCTGCGAATTACAGATGCCGTCCTCCCAGATTCATACCACACTACCGTTGGAAGCCATTGTCCGACGAGAGCGCATCAAGCCTGACAACATCCTCGACGTGCGCGAACTTTCATTTGGCGAGTGGCCGTGAGTGGAAACAGAAGGGCTAAACATGGTAGATTCACTGACCGCCGTTGAACGTTGAGATTTGGATATGATTAAGTCTGTTAACAGTTAACCACGACATGCACTAGCACCCTCACCCCAACGCCATCGATATCTCTCCCTCGGAACGTTCATCTCTTCATCTTTCCCATTCGTTGATTGACATATCAATCTTCCCAGCTTCAAACACTATATACGGTATGTTGTCCTGCATTGTCTGAAAGTATATGAACATCCTAAAGCATTCGAACAGCATTTTAGCACTGAGAACAACATATCATAAGATGGTGAACCATGTTGTCGGCCTGCTTCTCAGTACCAAGCAAATGGTCGAACTCGGCACTTACGTTGCTGGAAAACCCTTGGATGACGACGAGAATGCCTTCAGCTATTGTCGCCGGGAAGTCAGAAGATTCCAGCATCGCTTCATAGCCCTCGACTACCCAAAGGGTTCGCAGAAACCCAAGCTGATGTTAGTCTTATGGGACCACGACTCGGAGACTGAGTTTGATCTGCAGAAGCCAAGAGGTCCAAACTGACAATGACGGCGAGGGATTGGCTGAAGAATCGTGGCGTTTCGACACGGAGAACTCAGTTTGTGGACACCGAAGATACCTGGATTCGAACAGACTGTTCTACGCGGGGGGGCCTACCAGCCCCGGTCTAGCTCGTAAGGTACACTACTGATAGACTTCTCAACATAGTTCTACGTACTTGTAGATACAGTGGTCGCGAAGAAAGAATGTAATGCATGCGGCATATGATAGGGAGGTCAGAATTACAAGCTCAGGCCGAGCTTCTGAGGCGTGCTAGAAATCGGCTGCTAACGTCATGATGCAAGTTGAACCAAAAAGCACAACGTCCTCGGTTCCAAAGTCGTTTCAACCACACGCCAGTAGCACGTCACCTGAACGCAATCGATATCTCTCCTTGTGAAGGTTCATTTCGTCATATTTCCCATCTGTTGACTCAGATATCAAACAGTCGTATACGCGTGCGGTGCAGGTCAAAGCTCTACCCAATTTTCACCTAGCCACATCTCTTGAAGTTAAATGGAAAGCCAACGTCGATACAAGGCATCCGCAAGAGAGGTGGCGCCAGTAAACACGAGGATGAGAGAAAGGTTATATGCAGCTTCGCGCGCAAACCAATCGTCCTACAGATCGCAGGCGAAAGAGAGTGGTGTTAGTCGACATAGGAGGCGAATGCGCAGTAGGAGACGTACCCCTACACTAGCCGCCATTTCCAGAACACGCTCGTAGTGCTTCACCGCATGAGAATATAGCCCTACATCCCCAAGTCGATTAGCAAGAATGAAACTGACGCCTCAAATATGCGCACACACCAAGCTGATGGAACATCCTTCCAAAATTGAACTCAACCTCTCGCATACCGCGGTCATGCACACCCCGCAGCTTCCGGTATTTTGACAAAAAGCCATACCCTATCAAAACATCGTTAGTCAAGAAGAAATCAATTAATGAGCAGAAGACAAACCTGTACGACAAGATGATGTCGATTATCCGACTGGCGCTGCATGGCCCTTCCCACAGAAGCAATCGCCAGACATAAACAGATCATAGGATCGTCTGGGTAATAATCATATGCATGAAGCAAGTAGACTTTTGAGAAAAAAAACAGATATCAGCCCCTGAGGTGAAAAACAATTAACATAACATACAAATGGCGCTTGATAGCTCTTGCAGCAATGCAGATCTGCCCATAGATTGTGATAATCACCGGATTCTCCTTCGTCGGAAGCTCAACAAAACCCGATTTGTCACCGCCAGCCGCAGCAGTAGGAGTAGCAGCAGAAAGAACCGAGCTCGCATCGCCATCCTGAACGGTGGTGCGCTCGATATCGTCGCCATCCTCATCTTCCGCCTCGGCCATCTTACTTTGGCTCGTAGGCGCGTAGCGCTTGTTCAAGTTATTCCACTTGAGGTT
>JACGCK010000347.1:0-35860 GCA_014925825.1 Pholiota molesta
GTGTGGGGGTGGCCCGGGGGAGTAAAAATAGATCGCTCATTATATCGTCGATCTTCGTCAATAGATTGTGTATATCTAGCAACATTTACTTGCCTCGAGTTCATTTTCCCCAGGCTCCACCTTCTATACGACCATCTCTAATAATGTTCAAGGAAGTCTATAAATTTTGGTGTATCTGTGTAACATAAGTACTTACTACAGGTAGTCCGAGTCAAAAATGCGACCTCGGCACACGGTGGAGATTCCGAGATATTCACAGGTACATGGTTCAACATATAGGAGGTTTTAGTTTTAGTTCCTAAGCATGTAGTACTGGCAAAAATAATTAGGAAGATATATCAGCAATTCTTCAGTTTGAATGAAGGCGCGTTAAATTTGACTGGTCAAAGGTGCATTGCCTGAGTCATCATAATGAATTTTTCCTCCGTCATACATCCGGAGGTGTTACTTCAGGTAAAGGTTGTATCTTCCCTGGCCAAAACGCATCCCCATCCTTGTTCATTTCATACCATGGAACATCATGCGCCAGTAAAACTTGTACACGGGGCAATTTGCGTAGTTCACGAATATGTGCGATATGTTCCTCGGCCGTCTGCTTGTCAGAATGGATGCAAAAATGCGATCCGTATGGCATCCCGGTTTTGATCTGCGACTCTCCAGTGAGAATGCGCCAGTGGTGCGCACTATCAGCTGCGAGGTAAATCCACGCGCCGTCGGAGGAAGTGCGTACGAGGACGTTGATATGTCCCGGGACGTGGCCGGGACTGTCGACAATATAGAGACTTCCATCGCCGTAGAAATCGAATGCGCGGGGAAATGGACCGAGGGGCGACCACTCACTAACGGGAAAATATCGCGTGCGGTCTGCAGGATAGAGATCGCTGGCAAGCATGGAAGTGGAGTCCTTTGGATAGGCGTCTTCAAAGAGAGGCTGGCAATCACCACCGACAAGGAATGTGCTCTTCTTGAAGGCATGTGTATCACCGGTGTGGTCCCAGTGGTCATGGGAAACGCAAACGAAATCGATGTCATCGGGGCTAAGACCGCCTTTCGACAGAGAGTCGAGACAACTTGGTGCGTCTCCGAGTTGGAATAGGCTACCGACCATCGTCTGGACTGCAGGCGGATATTTTGACAAGTCTCCGTTTATTCCTAGGTCGAACAAGAATTTTTCAGGCCGTTTACTGTGTTGTATGAGAAAGCATAAGGAAGGAAGAGTGCTTTTTTGCCCAGCAACAGCATCGGCGATGAATAGGTCGTCTGGCGCAATCATGGACCGGCCCTCCAGAGCGGATACATTGCAGAATGCTTGATCTGAGGTTGGAGCTGGAAGAGTCATCCTATGGTAAGGCTGTTAATACTCAAAAGAGATGAATGTAATCGAGCGTCAAAACTCACTTTTGACGGGTTATAATTTTTTGAAACGTTCAAGCTTGGAATCTAGTCGGATACAGTGGGCCCGAGTGAAAGCTTGAGGGTTGAATAGGACCCCTATATATAATTAAGAGAGGAGGTTATCGGCAACCCAGTAATAAATGGATCATCATCAGGAAATCTGACATCACCACCTCCGCATGCATCGCTCGGAAGCGGTCAGCCGGCCATAACTGTGAGTTTGTGGACCAACAGCTGACCCATGTTCGACCTATGTCATTGATAGAAATATAGAAAGATACACATATAACTCACATACCAGATTGCGAGCCTTACTGTTGGCTTCCTTAAGGGCAGAAAGTAGGCTGTAAGGGACAGCTTACCAGGGACAGCTGACCCATAAATCAGTAATATCCCGCAATGGTCGGTTATACTGGCCGCAATGCAAATGTTCAACCTCTGGATGGCGACATCTTAGCGCTCATTTATGGTATATCATGGTGGTGGCATGTCAGACCCGGTCACCCGGTTAGATAGCGAGGGCAGCTTATTGCATTAGCAAAGTTAAGTACTCCCATTAGATTGTTGCTTGGATATATGGTTGAGCCTTGGGAATCGATGAAGTATATAACTTGAAGAGAAGTATAGTTGCGACCTTCGAAAACGACGTTCAGGTCCTGCTGAGGTAAGCGGCCGTCACAAAAGGCCATCAGCTGCCATCAGCCAAGCGTTTTGTGCCGACGCGCGCCGCCCGTGTTAAGCGGCCAGGCCAAGGCAGCGCTCGCGCAACGCGCACTGCCCCGCTGATGCCTAATGCAAAAGACTAGCAAGAGGTTTTTAATTTTCTGTGCAAGCCACACTGCAGTGCAGGAAGAAAAAAATGCAATTTATATAGAATTAGATGGGCATTTATAAGCACCAAATTTATGGCCGGGAGGGCATGGTGCGAGGGAATGGGGGAATTTTTTTCGAAAATGAGGCGCGTTTTCGCAAGGGGAGTCGCTCTCAAATGCCTCGCTTCTGCGCGCGGTGATGGGCTTAGCAGCCGAGCACTGGCCGACAAGCTAGCAGGTGATGGAAGGAGAGCACTAGTATTATTAGAAGAGCCGAAATGTCATTCTCATACGTTTCAAAAGTGAACGTCGTTTATCCGGGTCGTCTCAGCTGCGCAGATTGATCTGGCCATTTCTAGCGCTGGGATTGGCTGCAGGAGCATCCAAAAAGACGTTCACTCCATCAAAACGACGTTTGCTGTGGGAAAAAAGACGTTCAGAGGGTGACCAGGCAGCGACCAGGTCAGGACCGGCCATGCCGCTGTGATGCGCACGGAATTTCATGCTGCATCACGGAAAAGACTGTTCTTAGGGTAGGGCCCTAAGGCTTTGCCCCTATGCAGAAACCCAGAGTTGCATTCAATTGGGGGACTCTCTGGCCTCATTTCCTTGTATATATCTTGCAGAGACAATTCAAGATGAAAAACAAGATATTATATTGAAATCTATCTAATGTATTAAGAACATTTTACTCTACATAAAGATCTGCTTGCGCCGCGGCGCTCTTCGCCGTGCGCGCCTCCGCGCTGGGAGCTTTCACCGTGCTTGGCGCGCGCCGGTTTTGGCGAGGTATGCCTTGGGCCCCCGGATCAACTGCTCGCCTTCGCGCTGCATGTCCTGCACCAGCGGCATCTGCCTGAGCTCGGCGGCCTTCTGAGCACGCCACGCCGCCAGGTCCTCCACGAGCGCGTGCGTCTACCTACAGTCTCGTTCGCGATCAGGGCGTCCGTCCAGCTGGTCGAACCACTTTTCGTGCCGCTCGACAATCCTATTGCCCTTTCGCCGCGATTGCGGCCGCCTTCTCCGCCTCCGTCGGGGACTCGACCTGGCTGGCGACGGCGGCATGTGTGTGTATCCTGGGTGTTCGCGCTGGCGTCGACGACGGCGGGCTGCGGCTTGTCGACGCCGAGGTCATGCAGGAACGCGTCGAGGTCGAGGTCGTCGCCCGCCGGCGGGCCCAAAAGCAACGCGGCCGCGACGGAGGCGGCGGCGTGCATCACCTCTGCGGATGCCGCAGGCGTCGCGGACTCGGGCTGCTCAGCGGGAGCGGGCGCGTGTGTATGTGTCCAGCGCCTCCGCGGCCGCGGGCTCTTCGACGACGACAACCTCCAGCGAGGCGGCGGGGTCGTCGAGCACGAGTGCGGCCGAGGCGGAGAGGACGACCGCGGCGGGGCAAGGTGCTTGAGGTGCAGGGCGCGGTGCACGTTGGGTGCACGCGTGGTTCGCCGGCGCCGGCGACGCGCGTTTCGTCCGCCCAGCTGTCGTCCAGTCCACGTTGTCGCGAGTTTGCTCAGTGTGGATCGACGAGGTCGTTGGCAGCTAGGCAGCCCTTGTTGGGTAGATGGCGGCAGCTGCAGCGCCGTACCTGCGGCGCGTCGTCAGCAACATAAATGAGTGGGGGGAAATGAACGTACCTGGCTCTCACAAAGGGCGAGCCACCGCCCTCCTCGCGGCCATTACTCCCATCCCCATCGTCTTCTATCGCTTCGGTGCGCGCGCGTGTGTGTCGTAGGGGGGACGGTCCACATCCCTCCAACAGCGAAGTAGAGCGAGAGGAGCGCGGGGCGGCTGGCAAGGCGAGTGTGGTCGTTGCAGAGCAAGAGCCGCACGTCATTTTTCCGGTGACTAACCGGGGAACGGCAGGGCACGGCAAGGCATGGCACCCCGGGCTGCGACGGCGTTCAGAGTCAACAAGCGTCCACTCTGTCACCTTCTCGCGCGCAACTCCCGCGAAAAGCGTGACAAAGACGTTCAGTCACATACACGTGATGCAGGGACGTTCACTGCCGCTCGGCAGCCATCACGGCCATCAATCCCCCGCCAAAACCAGCCGAAGCACGTGCCGCGAACGTCGTTCTCCCGGAAGAAGTATAGTTGCGACCTTCGAAAACGACGTTCAGGTCCTGCTGAGGTAAGCGGCCGTCACAAAAGGCCATCAGCTGCCATCAGCCAAGCGTTTTGTGCCGACGCGCGCCGCCCGTGTTAAGCGGCCAGGCCAAGGCAGCGCTCGCGCAACGCGCACTGCCCCGCTGATGCCTAATGCAAAAGACTAGCAAGAGGTTTTTAATTTTCTGTGCAAGCCACACTGCAGTGCAGGAAGAAAAAAATGCAATTTATATAGAATTAGATGGGCATTTATAAGCACCAAATTTATGGCCGGGAGGGCATGGTGCGAGGGAATGGGGGAATTTTTTTCGAAAATGAGGCGCGTTTTCGCAAGGGGAGTCGCTCTCAAATGCCTCGCTTCTGCGCGCGGTGATGGGCTTAGCAGCCGAGCACTGGCCGACAAGCTAGCAGGTGATGGAAGGAGAGCACTAGTATTATTAGAAGAGCCGAAATGTCATTCTCATACGTTTCAAAAGTGAACGTCGTTTATCCGGGTCGTCTCAGCTGCGCAGATTGATCTGGCCATTTCTAGCGCTGGGATTGGCTGCAGGAGCATCCAAAAAGACGTTCACTCCATCAAAACGACGTTTGCTGTGGGAAAAAAGACGTTCAGAGGGTGACCAGGCAGCGACCAGGTCAGGACCGGCCATGCCGCTGTGATGCGCACGGAATTTCATGCTGCATCACGGAAAAGACTGTTCTTAGGGTAGGGCCCTAAGGCTTTGCCCCTATGCAGAAACCCAGAGTTGCATTCAATTGGGGACTCTCTGGCCTCATTTCCTTGTATATATCTTGCAGAGACAATTCAAGATGAAAACAAGATATTATATTGAAATCTATCTAATGTATTAAGAACATTTTACTCTACATAAAGATCTGCTTGCGCCGCGGCGCTCTTCGCCGTGCGCGCCTCCGCGCTGGGAGCTTTCACCGTGCTTGGCGCGCGCCGGTTTTGGCGAGGTATGCCTTGGGCCCCCGGATCAACTGCTCGCCTTCGCGCTGCATGTCCTGCACCAGCGGCATCTGCCTGAGCTCGGCGGCCTTCTGAGCACGCCACGCCGCCAGGTCCTCCACGAGCGCGTGCGTCTACCTACAGTCTCGTTCGCGATCAGGGCGTCCGTCCAGCTGGTCGAACCACTTTTCGTGCCGCTCGACAATCCTATTGCCCTTTCGCCGCGATTGCGGCCGCCTTCTCCGCCTCCGTCGGGGACTCGACCTGGCTGGCGACGGCGGCATGTGTGTGTATCCTGGGTGTTCGCGCTGGCGTCGACGACGGCGGGCTGCGGCTTGTCGACGCCGAGGTCATGCAGGAACGCGTCGAGGTCGAGGTCGTCGCCCGCCGGCGGGCCCAAAAGCAACGCGGCCGCGACGGAGGCGGCGGCGTGCATCACCTCTGCGGATGCCGCAGGCGTCGCGGACTCGGGCTGCTCAGCGGGAGCGGGCGCGTGTGTATGTGTCCAGCGCCTCCGCGGCCGCGGGCTCTTCGACGACGACAACCTCCAGCGAGGCGGCGGGGTCGTCGAGCACGAGTGCGGCCGAGGCGGAGAGGACGACCGCGGCGGGGCAAGGTGCTTGAGGTGCAGGGCGCGGTGCACGTTGGGTGCACGCGTGGTTCGCCGGCGCCGGCGACGCGCGTTTCGTCCGCCCAGCTGTCGTCCAGTCCACGTTGTCGCGAGTTTGCTCAGTGTGGATCGACGAGGTCGTTGGCAGCTAGGCAGCCCTTGTTGGGTAGATGGCGGCAGCTGCAGCGCCGTACCTGCGGCGCGTCGTCAGCAACATAAATGAGTGGGGGGAAATGAACGTACCTGGCTCTCACAAAGGGCGAGCCACCGCCCTCCTCGCGGCCATTACTCCCATCCCCATCGTCTTCTATCGCTTCGGTGCGCGCGCGTGTGTGTCGTAGGGGGGACGGTCCACATCCCTCCAACAGCGAAGTAGAGCGAGAGGAGCGCGGGGCGGCTGGCAAGGCGAGTGTGGTCGTTGCAGAGCAAGAGCCGCACGTCATTTTTCCGGTGACTAACCGGGGAACGGCAGGGCACGGCAAGGCATGGCACCCCGGGCTGCGACGGCGTTCAGAGTCAACAAGCGTCCACTCTGTCACCTTCTCGCGCGCAACTCCCGCGAAAAGCGTGACAAAGACGTTCAGTCACATACACGTGATGCAGGGACGTTCACTGCCGCTCGGCAGCCATCACGGCCATCAATCCCCCGCCAAAACCAGCCGAAGCACGTGCCGCGAACGTCGTTCTCCCGGAAGAAGTGAGTAACCTCCGAATTAGCCTGAGACGCATGGGAGGGGAAATTCAAGAGGCGCTTAAATGTAGGCTTTCAATAAACAACGGTTGCACCGTGCACGTCAAGTAGGGTGGCAAGTTGGTCGGCATGAACGTAAGTAGATTCATCTAACAACATTACTTCCCCGTTGATTGAGATTTCATAGATAAATAACTTCTTTGGCAAAAAATCGAAGGTGCCTTTCCTTGAGGACATCGAGAGGACATTCCATTTTGCAACCTGAGGACCACCCTAATAACTTTACTTTCGTTTTTAAATATTGTACATCATATAGATTTTTCGAGGAACAGATTGTAATACACTAGCGAAGATCGCTTATACCTAATAATACATAGCTCAAGTTGTTTAGGCTGCGACCTTGATGACAATTTTGCCGACATGTTTTTGGGATTCAAGATAGGCGTATGCATCAATGGCTTGTTCGAAGGGAAACACTTTGTCAATCACAGGCTTGGTTGTTTCAGGGTTTGCCTCGATCAAGCGGTTCATGTCCTTGAACCTGGAAGAAACAAGTATCATAAGCACACTTGCCAAATACAAAAATCGAAGATATCTGAAGACATACTGGGCAACGGAGCCAACATGTATGCCGCGCATAGACAGTGCGGAGCGGATCAGAGGAAAGATAACGTTAGAATCTCCCCCTTCCTGATGATATGCATTATCGTCAGCATTTGTTTCATTGGAATCCAATGAGTGTCCCTGGCTTACCGTGGCAACGAAACCAATAAGGTGAATCTGTCCGCTGCCAACCCGAACAGATTTCACAGATTTTGAAAGCGTTCCTCCGCCAACCTGTATCATAATCAGATGAATTGCAAGGTCGATTACAAATAGAGATATACCTCAAGGACGTGGTGTACGCCCTCTCCATTGGTCTTCAGGGACGTTACTGGCGATTAGATCATGGGCGCTAAATTACAAAGGCAGGATGGACCCACAATCTTAAGGACCTCGTCATCCCAGTTTGGTGTCGTTTTGTAGTTGATAAGATGTTTGGCGCCGAGTTTGGAGGCAATCTTGAGCTTTTCGTCGGAGGACGATGTCGCGATTACCGTCGCTCCAGACGCAACGGCAAATTGCAGACCGAAGCTGGAAATTCTTGTGACAAATTCTTGCAGCGGCAAATAGAATAATTCTTACGTAGAAACACCTCCCGTTCCCAGAACAAGAACGTAGTCTCCTGCCTTGACGGGAATTGGTCCGTGGAGGGCACTATAAGCTGTGAGTGCAGCGCATCTAATTAAATTAGAGTGACGCCCTTCATAGCTTTTGAATAACACCTACGGGAGAGTCGAAGCCTCCTCATAAGAGAAATGCTTCGGAATGGCGACGATTGACTAAAAATCGTTGTGAACATAATATGCAAAAATAAGCAGCAAATGAAGCCTACATTAGCAGGAAAGGTTCGATACTCTGTCAGCACCCCATGAGCCTGTCCACCCAGTGAGGTAGCTTGTATTTCAGGGGAGGTGGCGCCATGTATGTGGCCTGGGGCAAAATTGGCAGAGACTCTATCACCCACTTTCCAGCCTTGGACATCTTCTCCAATAGCAATAATTTCTCCTGCGCTGTCTGATAAGGGCACAAGATCTGCCGGCATACTTAACCAAGGGGGGTTGAGTTATAAGGAACTGCAGACTTGAGAAAGAAATGGATAACTCACGTAGCGCGATAATTGCCGCCAGCGACCATCAAATCTCGGTACTGGTTTCGTAAATGTTCTGTTAGCGCAACCGCTGGACCCACTATTTCAGCGCTAAAAGAAATGTACCTGGAGAGAGACTGCGTGAATTTTGACCAACACATCGTTGGCTTTGACTCTGGGAATAGGAGCTTCTTTGACGACAAGGTTTCTGTAAGACCCGGTCTGCGGATTCCCAGTACAATTAGATCAGATGAAACTATCAATGCGGATGCGGTCACTAACCTGAGGGTAGAAGTATTGACGCGTGGTGGTAGGGAGTGTCATGGTAATTTGGCTATGAATTGGGTATGAATATATGAAAGACGATGGCAAGGAAATGAGGGTATATATACGACATAATGCCCCTAAAGCATGGTGTCAGTCAGCAGGTAAATACTTGCGTCATTTTGCTTATACAGCTAAAGTTGATGAGAAAGCACTTCCAGATAGGAGGATAATCCCCGTTTTTCTCATATAGAAGCGATCCTGGAGTCAATTAGAGTCGAGATCCTTCGTACTTTGGTGTCCAGGAGGCAAGAAATCTGATAAGTATTGCTACATGATGGTTATATGGGAGAGCTCATAGTCCTTAAGCATACATAACACTGGTGGAAGTGATTGGGAAATTCGCGCAGGTCACAGGTATGTACCAGGAAGTGTTCAGCTTGAATAAAGTCGCCTTGAATTTAATCGGTTAAAGGTCCATTCCCTGCCTGGGCCATCATAATGATTTTCTCCTCTGTCAATTATTCGAAGGGTTTACGTCAGGCAAAGGCTGTATCTTCCCTGGCCAAAAGGCATCCCCACCCTTGTTCGAAGCATACCATGGACCATCATGCGCCAGTATAACTTGTACACGGGGCAGTTTGCGTAGTTCCCGAATGCGCGCGATGTGCTCCTCGGCCTTGTGCTTATCCGCGTGCATGCAGAAGTGCGGTCCGTATGGCATCCCGGTCTTGATCTGCGACTCGCCAGTGAGGATGCGCCAGTGGTGCGCGCTATCGGCTGCGAGGTAGATCCACGCGCCGTCGGGAGAAGTACGCGCGAGGACGTTGATGTGCCCCGCGACGTGGCCGGGGCTGTCGATGATGTAGAGACTGCCGTCGCCGTAGAAGTCGAATGCGTGGGGGAAGGGACCGAGGGGCGCCCACTCAGCAACGGGCAGATATCGCGTGCGGTCTGCAGGGTAGAGATCACTGGCGAGGGTGGAAGTGGGATTCTTTGGATAGGCATTTTCGAAGAGAGGCAGACAATCACCACCGACAAGGAATGTGCCCTTTTTGAAGGCGTGTGTGTCACCGGTGTGATCCCAATGGACATGCGAAACACAGACGAAATCGATGTCGTCGGGGCCAAGACCGCCTTTCGACAGAGACTCGAGGCAACTTGGTGCGTCTCCGAGTGGGAATAAGGAAGCGATCCTCTTCTGGACCTCAGGCGGGTAGCTCGACAAATCTTTGTTTATTCCTAGGTCGAACAAGAACTTTTCTGGTCGTTTGCTGTGTTGTAGCAGGAAACATAGAGCAGGCAGAGTGCTTTTTTGGCCAGGAACAGCATCGGCGATGAATAGGTCGTCTGGCGCAATCATGGACCGGCCCTCTAAAGCAGATACATTGCAGAATGCTTGTTTGGAGGTCGGAGCCGGAAGAGCCATCCTGAGATGAGGTTATTGGATTCAAGAAGATAGCGATGCGTTCAAGCGTCACTTTTGACGGATGTTGATTTTGGGGAACGTCCAAGATTGAAACCCTAGTCGGATACCGTGAGTCAAAGTGACACCTTGAAGGATGAATAAGGCCCCTATATATAGGAGGGGAGCTTATCGGTGAACCAGTAACACTGTCAGAAAATCACCACCTCCGGACGCATCACTCGGGAGTGGAATGCCGGCTGCAGATGTGAGTTTGTGGACCAACAGCTGTGACAGCTGACCCATGCCGTTGGGAGAAATATAGAAAGAATAACTCACGTACGACATTGGGAGCCTGAGCGACAGTCTCCTCAAGGACATGTGTTACCGAGAAGGACGGGTGAAGGAAAAATTGTCCTATAAAGAAGAAATCTGTGACCACCATATAGCTATGTTGGACTCGTTCAAAAAAGACGTCTCAAATCTCAAAACCCAAGCGCAGATAAAAGGTGTCCACGACTGCGAAAGAAGAAAATCTGACGACTTCAGACACACCACAAATCAGGAAATCCATGCAGTAGTACAAGACGTTGTTTCTTTTGTGTTTCTTTGCATCTTAGCAACATCGTAGCTGAGCGCTGAGCGCTCATGGTCATCAGGCCAATTATCAATGGTGCCAGCAGCGTGTCAGACCCGGTGATATCGCAATGAATAGCTCCCTGTGCGGTAGGTAGAACAAGCATTAGACTGTTTCTCGGATGCAGCTCGGATGCATGGATGAGCTCTGGGATCGATGACTAGAAGAGAGGGACTGAGCGGAATGCGTGGGACAGTCTGTGAAATTGAAGAGGCGCTCTGCGGAGTTTGAAGCTGCGGCAAAGATGCAGTTCTTTCAACGTTTCTGACAGGCTCGGTGCCGGTGCTCGACTGTGACGACTACCACCGTCTCTCTCTCCCACATTCCGCCAGAACACACCAATCGTCCTTGTCTTCCTCCTCCACCCCGCAAACAATAGCGCCATTCTCTTATAGAGCCGTCCGCAACCCTGTTCCATACCTATTCCACCATCGTTCATAATCCCTCCTTTTGCATCCAGTACGCCAGTTCCAACACCCGATACCTCTGACGAAATTAACACTCCATTAATCAGACACATCTATCTCTTACTATGCCTGCTGCTGTAGCTTTGCCCTCGCCTACGCGGCCAGTCACCAAAGTGGCCACGACCAAACCGCGCGCCGGAGTTGCTGCGCCGAAGAAACGTCGAGTGATTAGGCGCAGAGGCAGAACGAGGGGGGACCTCGACAGCGACGATGAGATCGAGCGTGAGGCCGCGACTGATTCAGAGTCGGAGGAGGATGATCTTTCGTCGCTCGATTCTGCGACGGATGATTCGGACACGGAACCTGCATCTGAAGACGTTATTCCCCGCGATCGTACTCATCTGCCTACTCCTAGGAACAGCAAGAGCCCCGAGACTGTGGTGAAGGAAGAGACAGGTAGGGTGAATGGAGGCGCAGAATCCTTTTTTGCGCCTTCGGGAGATTGGTCGGAGATGGTGACGGATGAGAAAGCGAATGGGCCTTCGGAACTACCAGTGATTGACTTTGCAGATTTTAGTGGCCATACAGTTCCCCAGAAGGCGCCCACACGGAAGACGAAGAAAGCTCCCAAGCCCAATCGTTCATCCGTGTCTCGTGCTACCACCGCTCCACCGGCGGTTTCTGAGGAAAAGGACACTTCGGTCTCTTTTGAACCCACTGAACACGTCCCCGTGGAGCCCAAATCCGCCTCTTCGTATCCCGCTCGAACTTCAGGACAATCTGCTCGCCAGGCTTACCAGCATAAACTGGAAACCGACCCTTCATTCGTTCCCACAATTGGTAACTTCTGGGGCCATGACGATCGCTTAATCGACACGGAACTGCGTAGTTTAAGTGGTTGGTGGAGAGGGCGTGGCCGGGGAAGGGGTCGAGGGTTCGCCATGCGTGGGCGTGGCGGTGCACAACCTCCATCGCGCAGTTTGCCTGATGGAGAGGACGCTGCACACGCTAAGGAATTTGAAGTTCCCCCTATTGAACGGGCTTGGACGCATGATGGATTCGAAGAGCTGAAGCGGAAGGAAGAGCATCGCCGTGCGGAACAATTGGCTGCCAGAAATGCTCAGGCATCTCCCAAACGCGGCAATTTCGGTGCTGGTAGAGGTGCGTTTGTGGCTGGTCGTGGCAGGGGAGGTTTCGCAAGAGGTGGCTTCGCAACACCAGGGACACGAAACGGCACTCAATTCGGCCGCATTCGCTTTGCCATGAAGCCAGAACTTATGTGGACCAAACAACATGAAGCCTTCCTATACTTCGATTCGACACTCAAACCTCGTCAGGGTCAGGACCAGGGCTTCCGCGTCAAAATACCTGGGCATTCGGCGCAAATAATTCGGACGACTCCGACTCAGCGCGAAACACCTCAGGCGTCTACTTCCAAGGTCCCGAGTGAATCCGGCTCCGCTGCAGGAGATAATAGTTTCATTGTCCGACTGCCCAAGCGCGCTGGGAAGGAACGGGAAGCGCCGGTCGCAGAGGTCGATGTGACGCCCATTGAAGAGGTATTCACTGTTCGACCAGAACTAGCAACTGCGAAACCGCCCACTGCACCCGAATCGGTTCAAGTCCAGCTCCCTCCTTCCATGCATGTTCCAACCACACCTTCAGTTGCTGCAGCTCCAGAGCTACCAGAACCCGCCATTCGGTCGCAATTGGAGATGTTGACATTGGAGCCGCAGCCAGCTGATCCTGAACGCGTTGCGAAGACCGAGCAAGCCGTTCTACGCCAGCCAGCCAAGGAAGCGCCTAACGATGTTCAAGTAGAGGTATCGCAACCTGCCGAGCGGCCCACACTTCCGGCCCTACAAACTGCCTTCTCTCCCCCTCCCCCACAACCTTTGGTCCAGCCAACTCCCGGGTATGGCTCGCCTTACGGCTTCCACCCGGCTCTTCCTCCTGGTCTTGCAATGGATCAACACGGTATTCCGTACGAGCTGGCTACCGGGCGGCCCGTTTATCTCCAAACTCCCGCTATGTACAATCCCCGTCCTGTCATGCCTTCTCCCTACAATCCTGGCATGCAATTTGTGCCCGGTCACATGCATCATGCCTCAGCAGTATCTCCCGACTTCTTATCTCACTCCGCTCCTCATACCCCTCCTGTGAACGGTTTCATTGATCCTGCCACTGGAACGCCCATCTTCTCCTTCCCCCGCCAAACATCCCGCATCGAAATTCGGGCTCCGACAGAAGAATCAGAGCGGGCCGCCAAATCCTCGAGGTTACGCACTACGGCGCCGACGTTCCAGCCTTCGCACCATGCTAGCAATCCTAGTAATGGGTACTATCAGCAGTCTGCGCACAACGAGGATAACGGCCATGCACTGATGGAAGATGCCAGCCAAGCTGGCATGAACGGTATGATGGCGTACCCAGCTTACCAGCAAACGTATTATTATCCAGAGCCCTACGGCTATCCGCAGTACGTGGATATGTCACAGGGCGGACAGTATGACATGTACAACATGGACCAGCCTCCTCAGGGCACTGTTTATTATTAAACTCTCCCTTTCTTTTCTGACTGACTCTGCCTCGATCCATGCCCACTTATGACGCTTACTTACACTATATATCGCTCTTTCACTGCTTATTGCTTACGATTCTCTGGCCTCGCTTTTTGCGCTTCCTCACCATTTTGGTTGCTATGTGTGTTGGTCTTGTTTTCTGAATCATCGATCTCGCTTTACATCCGCATATTACATATATTGACCCGTCAGTCCCCTCATCATCGCAACTCATACATTCATTATATACAAAACACTACATACTCTCAGTATTTTCTTGGTTTCCAATCCGTTTGGCTTTTTCTCGATTCCTTGTGTGTTTTGTGCCTTTCTTTTCTACTTACATTCTTCATATTTTACTTGATTGTTTTCATAGTTGTTTTCCGTCTTGAATCTATATATGTCTGTTGTGATTTACGTCACGACATTTATGCATGTCAAAGTACGTTCTCGAAATTGAATTCTCGGCGTTGTCTCGGTGACACAACCCTTCATCCAGAGCTTGCAGGTATGTAGTTCGACTGTCTGGGACTGGCGTAAAAGAGGCCAGGGCCTGTCCATTTCAAGGGTCACGACAGTCCGAAAATGCTATCGCCATCGATGCCAACAGATACCAAAATGCACACGTTGTCCTCGTGTATTCAGCTGCTTTGTTCAGTCCATCGTTGCGCAGCGGCAGTCCATTCGGAACCCAGTTAAAAAGATCAGGCTGGCTGGTCGGCATCGTGTGCCACCTAATATACCTCTATCATGGCCCACTTCCCAAGGTAATGCCCACCACGCCTACTCCACGCGCAGTTCATAGATTTCAGCTGAGACTTTGACGATGGTGTATCAGTGCACGCCTTTCACGGCAGGAGTTGTACTCCTACGGATTCCGAGAAGGCCAACCTTGGGGAGAAGACAGACGCGCTCTACAGTCTGCCCTGCTTGAAATGGACCAGCTAGAAAGGGAGATTCAGCAAAACTACATATATGCTAGAACCGCTCCTAATAATCCTTACGCACCGGCCTCTACTGCCATTCCGCGCTATGCGAGTCCGACGCCCAGTGGCTATTTTGCGCCTGGGCGATATCCGAGTCCAGATATTCGTATAGCGCGCAGCGATGCTTCAGACAGGTCGTCTGATATCTCCGACGTGTCTCCCTATGCAGATCGAGGAAATGATTATTCTGCTGGCTACCGGAACCCTATAAATTATGGCAACGTACAACCTGGGTGGGGTCAACCAGCTCCTTCGAGTTTTCAAAGATCCACAAGTGCTTCTGCGGTTCCTCAAAGTTTTCAAAGATCTCCGAGTGGTTCCGTGGCACCTCAAAGTTTTCAAAGAGTTCCGAGTGGTTCCGCGGTTCCTCCAAATTTCCAAAGTTTTCCAGAGCAATATTTCTCTGCACCTCCATCTCATATCTCGCCTTCGACCTCTAGAAATTTCCACTCAATAGAAGATCCATCGCAGCATTTGAATGCGCCAGCCTACTATGGCTCTAGGGCCTCAAACACTTCTCGTAGCAGTAATGCTGCCAATGCGCCTGCTCAGCCGTTCAGTCCATCACAAATGCAGCTTGTCGCTTTTAATAACGGCCGGGCAGTGGCATCGGATTACGATGGTCCTCCAGAAGAGGAGCGCTATACTTCGCCAACATCACCTCAGTGGTCCATGGATGCGACTCGAGGAACATCCGGTTCTCAGAGATCCATGTCGGCTGCTTCTTCGCAGGGCATGTACCCCGTAGCCGATGCCTCACCGCTGTCTGGCTATTCAGACGTGACGCGGTCCAGTGGCTACGCCGAATCCTACGATGTCGCTTCATATGGCGATTATCGTGAGTATCTTCCCGACAGCGAGGAGGAACGCGAGTACATGAGCGACGATGTTGCTAGCAATGAAGGCGAATATTATTCCTCGGGTGAAGAGCCAGAATATGGAGGCGAAGGAGACGATATATATTCGGATGCCAGTGGAGGATACTCGGACTCATACGACGATGAGAGCTATGGCTCTGATTGAATGGGTAAGTGCAACTTTTTACTGTACTTATACCTGAGGACAAGATCTATTCGATTATAATACCTGGTTTGATTCAATACGATTTCACTTGGGTCGGTCCTCGGGATCAGTGAGTGCGAGTCAGGGGCAAAAATGACTCGCGTCTGTACCACGTGACAGGTAAGTGGCCGTATTTGTCATGCTATGAGCAGCGGTGGCAGTCTCTTCACGCCTTGTTTCTACCCACCACCGTCTCGTTGACGTCGCTGGTGCCATTCATCCACTTCAGCCTCGTTTCCAGTGGTTCGAAGCTAACGAATCGGTAACCTTAGACTGGTAGGTTTCAAAATATGTTTTTTACTAACAGAAAGCCCACTACACGGTCGTTTAATAGACGCTAGCACGCCGCTGTAACTGACGAAGACAAAGAGTACTCGATACATCTTTGTGACCACCAATCCGAGAACATCCCGCTACCCCTCCTCGACAAATGGCATACGCTCAACCATTCCCTCTCGCTGCGCCTCAGCAGCCGAAAGGCCCTGCGCCACCCACCTTTGGGCCCGACCTCGCGGTTCGACTCATCTGTCCGGAATGCAGAGACCCAAATCCCAACATTGTCGAGGAGTTCGGTAGCGGAGATCTCGTGTGCGGTAATTGTGGGCTCGTTTTAGGAGACCGTATCGTTGATACGAGGAGTGAATGGCGGGTATGTCTCTTTTTCTTTGAGGAAGTTTTCCCATGCATCTAACACCCTTTCAAGACGTTCGCAAACGACGAAGGAGACGATCCTTCTCGTGTTGGTGCTGCCTCCGATCCTCTCATGGAAGGCATGGAGCAGCTTGAAACACTCATCAGCTTCCGTGACGGCGGATCGGGCATCGCGAGAGAGTTGCAAAGAGCATCCTCACGGTCGCAGAATTCACGCTCAGAACGCTCCCTCCTCGTCGCATACCGCGATATCTCAAGTTGGTGTGATCAATTCTCCCTCCCCAAGACTATCAGCGATATCGCGAAGCAGCTTTACAGGCGCTCCGACGAAGAGAAGCTCTTGCGTGGAAAGCCGATGGACGCGGTCATTGCTGCCTGCATATTCATCGCTTGTCGACAAGCTCACGTACCACGAACGTTCCGTGAAATTTGCAATCTCACGCATGTGTCGAAGAAAATACTGGGGCAATGCTACAAGGCTCTCGAGCAAGCCTTCAACTTGTCCCCTGGTGCATCAGCTACCCACACCGCCGCCTCGCCTTCTACAGGACCCGAAAACCTTCTGGTCCGATACTGCAACTATCTGGACCTACCGCCCAACATACAGTCCATCTGTGGTGACATCATCATCGCGGCTAGGAAGCACGGTATCGCCGACGGTCGTAGTCCGGTTTCTATCGCTGGAGGCGCGATATACTTCACTTGCCACTTATTAGGCAAGGTGAAATCGGTCAGGGATATCAGCACTGTTGCAGGAGTGAGCGAGGGAACCATTAAGTTGGTTTATCGTCTCTATTATGCAGAAAAGGAGAAGCTGGTCAAGCAGGAGTGGATCGATGAAGGGAAGGCCAACTTGGAGCGCCTTCCGAATGAATCTCCCAAGTAGATACCTTCTTTTTCGTTCTTTTATGAACCACTGTCGTTGTTGTACTATCATCACATCCCCCAAGTACCTTCATGGACACTTCACACATCTCTTTCTCTCTAATCACAATTGTATCGGTAGTGGTCGCATTCAATGCAATTACATTTAGTAAAATACTTAATCACTTATTTGTGCTTGAATCTTCCTACGTTGGAACAGTAAGATTAAGAAATTACATGAATTCTGAAGAGGTGGGCCTTCTATATTGTTTGGCATTTTTGGTGTCAAAAATACATCATTGACATGGCTGAAATGTCGACAGAAGAAACAAAGATATGTACAACTATCCAACTCGATCATCGGCGCCCTCCCCTCCCACCACGTCCACCTCTTCCTCCTCGGCCCCGTCCGCCACCAGATAGTTCGCGCCCTAGGGCAATACCTCCCCGTCCTTTGCTGGCATGACTGATGGCTTTCCGAACATTCAAAGTGTTTTCTTCTGCGCGAGGCTCTCTCCTCATCTTTTTAGAATCGCTTTCCATCTTGGCGATTAAGTCCAGGGAGTTCTTCTTCTCCGTAGTAATTGGGACTTCAGTAGGTTCGAACTAGATTCGGGAAAACATGTCCTGAATATCTTTGACAAAAAATGAATAGAAAATATCACGCACCTTCCGCTTCACGCCTCGGATCTTTTTCTCTCCATCGAGTTTCTTATCGAATTTGCCCATGCTAGCCGTGCTTACACGAGTTGTAGCGAGTGTCCTCTCGATCTCCTCCTTGCGTTCTGATTGAGGCTTAGTAGCGCGAGCCACGTTCTGTTGAGCTTTCTTCTCATTTTTGGATACCCGTTCTTTGCGCGCGTCACGGGCAGCTTTTCGAGGATCCCAGTCAGCATCTAACAGATTTCGAAAAGGATTAGTCATTGAAACGTTATGGAAATATGACAAAGGGCGCACCAGCATTGAGAGGCACCTCATGGATCCATTGATCCTGCACCTCCTTGTTCTTTCCATGCCGACCCCATCTGTCAACCCAATCCTGCTTCTCCTCATCCCAGACCTTCTTCTCCTTCGTCTTATGTGAGATACCCTTTGCAGCAGCGAATTTCTCCCACTTTGTTGGCGGTTTAGGCTTGGGTAGAGGTTTTGCTCTCGGTAGTTGGTATACTGGGGGTGGGAGAACTGCGAGGGGGCCATCGGGAGAGGCTTTTGTGGGAAGCGAGAAAAGAGAGGCCATGAGAGCTTGCACGCCGTCGCGCGCTAGTGATTGGAGATGGTCTTCCAGGTTTTCACTGTTCAATGTTATAGGATTATTAGAATCACGCTTTGTAGGATACAAATTTAACTGACTTGTAGGATTCTTCTTCAATTGGGTTCAGATCTGTGACCAAGAGAAGGCCGGGGTCGACGTCCAGAGGTGTTTCTTTTTCGACAGTGACGGCCTGGCTAAAAAAATAAGTCAGATTGCGTGTAGTCTGTATGAAGACAACTCACTATTTTGCTGCATGAGCCGCTAGGATATTAGAGACGTCCATTATTGTAGTAGTACCAGTTCAGAAAAAAGAGATCCGGCAAGTGCGTGTTTGGTCCAGACGCGCTTGCCAAACTCAAGTCATCATTCCGTGCTGTGGAACCGCACTCATCTCCTTGTCTTGACTTCGTTGTTCAACACCCCCGGTCTCCGCCTTTGAATATCATCCTCGCATTAGGCCCTGTTCCAAGCAATGAGTCAACCGAGCAGTTCTGGCGCTGGCTCGAGCTCCATGGCTAATGCACCGGCGAGTACCGATTCTCCTGCGGTCGCACAGAACGATATGATAAAGGCTCTTGGAAACATTGTAAAGTCACAAACCGGGGAGCCTATATCGAATGAGAAGATATCGCAGCTGCTGCTCGCCAATATGGCTACATTAGTCCAACAAGGGAAGCTCACCCAAAAGCAGATCATACAGGTATGGAAATGGTTTCATGGCATGATTCCGTTGTTATTCAAGAAGCACCTTCCATTCGCTAGTTGAAAGAGTTTGCGGACACGCACAAAGCACAGGGCCCAAGCCCACTGACCGCTACTATGGCCGGAACGTCATCGATGGCCAATACTATGAAGGTTCTTTCATTTATTGTTCGGCGCTTATTTACAAACTAAAGATCCGACCCTCCAGGCCACAACACCTACTATCCCTCAAACACAACCAGCTGGCATGCAATCCGCAATCAAGGCTGGAAGCTCGGATAGCCTTCCCACACTTGCAGCGACCTCCGTTGATTTCTACCCTACTATCAACAACACCCTCAATACAACGAATCCTGGACCGGTTCAATGGGCCCAAACGCGACCTACTCTCACTGGTGGCATAGTGGGTGGCCGTATGTCAGGTGCGTCGTATCAACTACATCTCAAAATATTATAGCATGTGTTAACATGATTCCTTATTCCAGGAACACCTGCCCAAATTGCGAGACCACCAGACGATCCAGCTATCCTCACTGCGGACGATGGAAGGACGCGGAGAAAGAGTACTCCAGGTGACCAGAGCATGCGGAGGACTATTCAAGATCTGGTCTCTAGCGTGGACCCCAACGTCAAGATTGATCCTGAAGTCGAAGATGTACGCTTTTTGTTTCATTTCACTGATATCTTCCTAATATCTTGAATGTAGCTTCTGCTCAACATTGCCGATGAGTTTATCGACTCAGTGACTAATTTTGCATGTCGGCTAGCAAAACACCGCGGTGGCGACACATTAGAAGTTCGAGATTTGCAACTGCACCTTGGTATGCTTCTTCTAGAGTATCTCGTCGATGATTGTCTCAAATTATTTCTCCAGAGCGTAACCATAACATCCGTATTCCTGGTTTCGACGAGACACGGATATCACTGGCTCAGTCTGCTGCTCCTGCCGCGTTCAACGCCGGCACAGGCAAGAAGGGTGCTCAAGGACCACATCTGACCCTAAGAAGTCAACGATTGGCGCAAGTGTCGCAAGCAAAACGCGAAGCAAAATTGATGTGATTGTGGCTTTCTTCGGACCTTCTACTCTTTCCTTTGTTGAGGTTATGTATTTATCTTCTAATTCACGATTGTACTCATACACATTGTTGCCTCTCTATTGTACCAAAATTGCGAACCACGTACTCGCTTCACCCAAATGCCCTCATTCAAGCAGTCGGATTATTTAAGGACGGCAACTTCTGTCTTAGTCCCGAGCCCTCGCCAGCCTGTTTTAGCTCCCTCTCTTTGGGATATGCTTTTGGGTAGCTCTGACAAAATCTTTGCTATGAAGGTGGGATCCGTTAGAGGAGTCATGTCATCGCGTTTGGGAAGATACTGCACGTATGGTCAGAACGTTCATCAATCGCTATTGGAATCCACTTACTCGTTGAACACGTTCATAGGGTGCTTCCCATCCAGAAGTTTCTCGTACGATGAGAGGCGGAGAAGTTTTGAATGAATGGTAGATTCGCGTATCATATGTCCTGAAAAGAACTTGATCGACCCGCAGAGTGAAACGAGATAAAATGAACCAGCAGGTTGGCATTACTCGCTAGATCTTTCAGGACATTGGTAAATGGCAGGATAAGGCTAGACACTCACTATCCGCACAATCAACGTAGAGGCCCCATTGTCGTGTAATTCATCTTCAAATAGAGGTATCTCGGCATAATAAAGAATTGGATCTGGTCGAGATAATTCAGCCAGTGGGATCGCGTTCGAAGGATCTTCAGGATCTGCAGGTTTCCAAGAAATTGGAGGCGCTGCAGTTGCTGGAGGTGCGCGTTCAGTCTCAGGCTTTTCGTGATCAGGTTCCTCCTTCGGCTCTTCAAAGTATTCTTGACCGGAATACGTCGTCGTGTAGGTCCAATCATAAGGCTTCGACGCGACGGTCGCGGGCAGCGGCACCGCCGAGTTCGGGTCTGTCCTATGAGCAACAGCACGAGGCAACGTGAATCTCTGCGACCGGTCTGAAGGAATAAAACACCACCGCGTGCCTGCTCTGCAACCACTTGTCCGCGTAGCCCACTTTCACGCCGCCGTCTCCCTCACCGAGCTCGCCCCGCTTCACACACTTCAGCGCTTCGAGGGTGCTGAAGGCGTATTTCGTGCCAGATGGGATGTGCTTGAGCGTTAGGGAGTTGTTTCCGAAGGTCATCTCTGGGAGAGGGATGCCGAGAGTGGCTTGTAGCGCATCGCATTCGGGGGCGTTGGAGATGGAGTTGGTCGTTGCTGTTATGAACCAGTCGTTGATCTCGATAGATCGGGTGTTGGGCGATTCGAAGAGCTTATGTTTGGGAATATCAGACATTGGGTAGGAATATAAGGCCGCCAAATGGTCGTTGGAGATATGAATAAAGTTTAACGATGAGTTGGGACAGGCTAATATTGGCTGATGTCGGAGGTTATTATAATATACACGATGAACGTGACATCTTCACATCCACCTTCCTGCTGACCACAACGTCGAAACGGGCCTCAACCGTCGAAAAGCAGACTCCCTAAACTTTCCCACTATTCTTTGAGGCTTGGACGTCTGCATTACAAGGAACTCATGGAGATATCACGTTCTTCAACGCCAGAAGCGCCTCCGCAGGATCTGTGGTCGTCTATCCTTGACTCTGTTTCTTCTTCGCGTTCGATACCCTCAAAACAAATCCTCATCCTTGGCCAACCGTCTTCAGGAAAATCAGCAATTGCCTCTGCTCTCCTTCATAAGCCCGTATCGGATGAGCAGAAGGACGACCAACGGACTGACTTCGCGATAGGTTATGATTTTGCCGATGTTCGTGATGAAGCAGACGAAGGCAAGTTCTGCTCATATACACTTATGCTAAGCAGAGTGCTAATGGAATGATTAGACACGTTGGCACGATTATCTGTCTATACTGTACCTTCATCGGCGCCTTCCTATACCGCTTTACTACCCCACTTCTTACCACCGCGCTCATCACTTCTGCAAACACTTGTTGTGATTGTTCTTGATTGGACGCGGCCCTGGACGTTTGTCGAGGAGCTAGAAACATGGCTGGCCTGGGTCGAAAAGTGGTCAAAGGGGGATGGTTCGCGAGAACTGGAGATTATACGCGAAGAGAGTCGAGAACGGTGTACGTTTGATACTTGTCTCTTTGACAGAGAATACTGATACTGCGCAGTGCAAGCTCATCTACAGCATTACACAGAACCATCTACAGAGCCTTTACCCGTTGCGAATTCTACCCTTTCAAACACGATTTTGCCGCTGGGGCCTGGGACGTTTACGCATAATTCTGCTGGTGTGCCGATCATCGTCGCATGCACCAAGGCGGACCTGATAGACGACGGGAATGACATGGTCGCTGGTGCGTCAGGCATGGGTAGCATGGTAAAAGGCAAAGGCGGCGAATGGGAGGAGCGGACGGATGGAGTGATGCAAGTGCTACGAACGATCTGCCTAAAATGTGTGTCTACATTTATTCATCTGATCATGCATGGCGCTGGCTAATAGCTTGTTAGACGGAGCTGCACTATTCTATACGACGCCTCTACCCGCGAATCTGCAAGTTCTACGGCAATACGCCTTGCACATGCTTTTCATGCCCCCGGCACCATCTCCTGCGGTAGCTGCAGGCTCGGAAGTTCAAGCACCTGTCCGGAACCTGTTCCCTTTTACGCACAAGTCAAATACACTAGATCGCGACCGTATAGTTGTACCTGCAGGATGGGATAGCTGGGGCAAAATCGGTGTTCTCAGAGACGGGTTCGATGCGAAAGTCTGGGGCGAAGCCTGGGAGCGAGATCTCGAAGCTGAAAATGAACATTCGTCCGCCGAAACTAGAGCGAAGAAGGCATATGCCAATCTCGTTCCGGACCAAGGATCCAAGGTGAGTTCGTGTACTTTTCGTTTGCCTATTGGAGCTAATATCAACCTCAGCCTCCTCCATTACCGCCATTCAATAACCCTACACCGGAGCAAGCATTCCTCGCAAAGAATTATGACGAAAAGAAGTCCGACAGAGATCCTCGTGGTGCCTTCAGGAATCCGCAAGACTTTGTGGGCGGCGGCACGGCAGGTATTGTCGGTCCCATGGGGAGCAGCAGTTTCAGCTTGCCGAACGTCGAACGTGCCCTCACCGAGATGGAGACAGGCATCGGCGGCCCTTCCCTCAATATCAGCACCGCGACCAGAGCGGCTTCCGGGCGCTCCGCGACCACCACTACCAGACCTGCCGGGTTGTCAGTACTGGGCGCATCGGCGTCGCCGACGAACATCGCCGCCTCGCGGTCGCCTGTGTCGCCTTCGCCTGGAGGCGCTATGCCCAGTCCAGCCGCGGGTGGCCCATCGCAGCATGATGTTCTGCAGAACTTCTTCCAGAGCTTGCTGAGCACGAAGGACAGGGCGGGGCCAGGATCAGCTCGCAGCAGTCCCTCGAAGCCCAATGGAAATACCAATGATACAGAGAAAGAGAGTTGATGAACGTATTGGCTGGAGTCATTTAGATTGGTCTTTTTTTTTGTTTTGTTCGTTTTTGTTTATGATTACCCTTTTACCAACCCTTTACTTAGTATATATAACCCGCATCTTCCTTCTTGATACCTCTTTCCTTGACGAATTTAAGCACCTCAACGCCAGAGTATCTCCCGGTGAA
Organism: Pholiota molesta; assembly: GCA_014925825.1. NCBI lineage: Eukaryota > Fungi > Basidiomycota > Agaricomycetes > Agaricales > Strophariaceae > Pholiota > Pholiota molesta. The sequence continues at coordinate 23,715 of JACGCK010000347.1, forward strand.
ACCTGCTGGCCGGTCAAGTCATAGTCAACATCAAGTCAACAGTCCAATAAATAACTGGGACTTTACGTAATCGACTTGTGGCTTCAAAGTTGAGTGGAAGTGGGAACAGAAGCCAAACACAAACGCTCCTTGCTGTCACTGCTGTTGTCGTCTCAATGTCCTGGCGAACATACCAATATGCGTACCCAGTGATGGGATCCAATTAACTCATCAGATTCGGTACTGTGCTCACAGCGGATGCTCTATTTTCACTCCTGAAACTCCCAGATGGTGACAGCAAGACAGCATGCGGTAGCATTGTGCCCACTTACCACCTCGTGTTGACCTCGGCGGCTTCATCTAAGGGTATTCATCAACTCCAACTGGAACATCCCAGGCTTGGGCAGTGAATCTTTCAATCTAGTTGATTATGAAAGGCTGGATTCAGGGCGTTCTTGGTTTAGAAAGTATGTGCTTTTGTGGAATCCTATGTATAGAACTCAACGGGATGTTCTATAAATGTTTGCTCCTTATCAGAATAGGAATAGTTGTCGTGAGATGGTGCCATCTGGGTTCAGAAGTTATGCACAAGGTTCGCAATGCCGGAGTGAAATTCATGCATGCATTAATGCAGCGGCATGAGAAGAACCCGAACTTACAAGGCTCTGCGAGGACTATAAAGAACGTAAATGTGCTTCAATATTCGCGCACCACCTCTACGGGAGTGTATCGCTGTCCAGGAGAATGCGTTCCCTATTCCAAGTCGTCGTGCTTGCTTGCTGCCTCTTCGGAGCCATTCCTGTGGGATCGATCCCTACCACGGACGGTGCTTACAAGGTCAAAGAGGAGATTTCTCCTCCTCGAGGATGGGTTCAACATGGCAACGCTCCCGCGAACCGTAAAATCGCACTCAAGTTCGCTCTCCCGCAATCCAAGTTCAGCGAGCTAGAAAAACATCTCTATGAAGTCAGCGATCCTGACCATGATCGTTATGGGCAACATCTATCCAAGGAAGAAGTCGAAGAGCTCATCGCCCCGCATCCAGAGAGCCTGAATACTGTCAATGACTGGCTTGCTTCTCTCGGTTTTACCGACGAAGATATCGTTCGGTCTCCTGCTAAAGATTGGATCACTATCAAGGTTCCAATTAGCATGGCGGAACAAATGTTGAATACTGTGAGGCTCCACTTTCAAGTCCTCAATACAGTACTAATCTTTTCATGGAACAGAAATATCATGTTTGGAAACACGTTGAAAGTGGCGATTATATCGTTAGAACTACGAGCTACTCTCTTCCGGGCAATCTCCATGATCATATTGAGCTCGTCCAACCCACCACCATGTTCGGCAGGTTCAAACCGGAAAAATCGAATATTTTCAAAGCCACGCCCATTCCCGAGGACTTTATTACCGCCGCCAAATCTGAGGGTGTCGTCAAAGCAGCTTCTGGTGTCACTGTGGATGCGAGCTGCAATCAAATCATTACCATCACCTGTTTACAACAACTCTATAATGCAGTTGGATTCACTCCTTCTGCTAAAGGCAATTCGATTGGCATTACGGGTTATTTGGTGAGCCCATGTGTATAAAATATGACATGCGGCCAACTTATTTTGCTGTCAGGAACAATTTGCGAACTTTCAAGATTTGCAATCTTTCTTTGCCGATCAGCGTCCCGATGCATTGAACTCTACTTTTGACGTGATTTCAGTGGCCGGTAAACATGTCATTTTTCTTTGGTCTGTAGCAAGGTTATAAGTATCTTCCTTTAGGTGGTCTGAATAATCAGAGCCTGGCGGAAGCTGGAGATGAAGCCAACCTTGATGTCCAGTTCGCCTTCAGTCTTTCGCACCCAATCAAAGTCAGTTATTTCACAATACTTAGTGCCTTCTGGTCTGACTAAAAAGACAGCCCACCTTCTTCACAACTGCTGGAAGACCGCCATTTATCCCGGACCTCGGCGAACCTGCAGATGACGACGAAAACGAGTCAGTAGTTGAAAATGCTTTTCCAATTGCATTGCTCTGTTGACTTCTCAATCTGCAGGCCGTATACGACTTGGCTCGATTTCATTCTCTCGCACCCTAACCCACCCTTGGCCATATCGACCAGTTATGGAGACGATGAACAAACAGGTTTGACTGACCTGATAGTGCTCTGAATGTATCTGACCTCGAAGCTCGATAGTACCATTCAGTTTCGCACAACGCGCATGCGCAGGGTTCGCGCAACTTGGTAAGTAAATTTACGATATTTGGGGAATTCGCTGACAGCTTTTTTTACGTCTGTTAGGCGCTCGCGGGGTCTCCTTGATGTTCTCGTCTGGAGACGGTGGTGTCGGCGATGGTGACCCTGATCCAGCGACCCAAACATGTATTACAAATGACGGTCGTAACGAAACGAAATTCATTCCCGGATTCCCTGCATCGTAAGTAGAATTTTGGTTCTCTCTGGTGGCGATGTTCGAATTTTTGATCTTCCCATCTAGATGCCCATTGTAAGCAAGTTGTTGTCAAATTTGATCCCTTGCCTAACTATAGATCAGTGTTACTGCTGTGGGTGGCACTTCTCATATACCCGAAGTTGCGGTTTCTACATTCTTCTCGGGAGGAGGATTCAGCAATTTCGTGCGTTTGACTGCTCAGGTTTCCCCTTTTCTTACTCACTAACATCCAGTTTCTTTTTCTACTTTAGTTTGCGCGTCCGTCTTACCAGGATAAGGACGTCACAGCGTATTTGGATACCCTGCCAAAGGGCCTGTATGCAGGTCTCTTCAACCCGTTCGTACCCATCATCAAATATAAATATCTCGTTCAAAAGTACTGATTTTACTATCTTATTCAACTTCTTAGGAACGGCAGGGTAAGTCTCCTTCCATCACGGCGTCTCCCTTATTTTCTAACCAATGGTCATATATAAGGCCATTCCAGATGTCTCTGCACAGTCCGATCTTTTCAAGGTTTTCATTGGTGGTCAGGCATTCCTGATTGGTGGAACCTCTGCTTCGTCGCCGACATTTACCGGATTCGTCGCTTTGCTCAACGACGTGCGCTTGAAAGCCGGCCAACCCTCTTTGGGCTTCCTCAATCCATTCCTATACTCGAAAGGATTTGCTGGGTTAAACGACATCACAAGCGGGAATAACGCTGGTTGCGGAACCCCAGGATTTAATGTGAGTATGGTGTCATTTCCTCAGATTTCCCGAGAAGCTAATATGATCACAGGCATCGAAAGGGTGGGATCCAGGCAAGTAAAAATGGTGTTTTTTCACTGAATTTTTGTTAATCCCTCTTTTCCGCAGTCACTGGCCTGGGCACACCTAACTTCGGCATTCTCAAGAAACTGGTCTTGTCCAATTGACGTACTAAAGTGTATAAAAAAATCTATTGAATGATCAATGTCGCAGAAGTACTTCGATGAAAATCTTAACTTTCTGGTTTGATTGCTCAGATTCTTCTTTTGCGAACTGTGATCTTGTCCATGATATTGAACAGTATACTCAGTAGTTTTCTAGATCATTTCCCTTGACACGGAATCAGAATTTCAGCACTAAACAATAACTTCCCAGCTCAGACTTCAATTGCCGATTTTGCGGCTCGCAAACATCTTCGGATTCGACGACATTGTGCCTACCTGCAAGTAAGAATTCTATTTATAAATCGAATCTTCCATCACACCTAAGTATCGTGTTGAACTTTGCGTTCCGGTTACCTTTGTCAGCGACGAGAAGTCCATCGTGAGAGGGATCTCTTGTGTTGCATGAGGTTCTATGCCCGACTGTACACACACACTGCTTTCATGATGAGCTCATGAATGGCGCCACCGTACCACCGGGCGGGTAGCCATGACAGAGAACACTAGTTTAGTAATGACAGAGCACACTAGTTCCGGACTATAAAGGTCGGCGAAGGCAAGACATCTACGAGCACACTCAAAGTTAACTTCCTGGGTGGCCAGCAAAATGCGCTTCGCCTTCGGACTTGCCATCGTCCCTTGTATCTTCGGAATAGCTCTCGTGGGAGCTGTACCCACTAAAGATTGCGCATATGCGGTAAAGGAATCAATAGAGGTACCTCCTGGATGGGTCAAGCATAGTCAACCTGCGCCCAATCACAAGATTGTGCTCAAGATTGCGCTCCCCCAACCCAATTTTAGCGAGCTAGAGAGGCATCTCTACGAGGTTAGTGATCCAGATCACGAACGATATGGTCAACACCTCTCCAAAGAGGAAGTTGAGGAGCTGGTCGCACCTCATCCCGAGAGCCTCAGCACGGTCAATGAATGGCTCTCCTCGTTCGGTTTCAAGGATGAAGACCTCATTCGCTCGCCTGCTCGGGACTGGGTGACACTTAAGGTTCCCGTCAGTGTTGCAGAAAAGATGCTTGAAACGGTAAATTATCGCTAGAGATTATCTAGCTTGCGATTGAGAACTAACCTTCGATCCACATTCAACAGAATTACCACGTCTGGGAACATGTCGAGAGTGGAGACTACCTCGTTCGGACTACAAGCTACAGCCTTCCCAGTAATCTGCATGATCATATCGAACTTATTCAGCCAACAACTATGTTCGGAAGATTCAAACCAGAAAAGTCGACCATATTCTCGGCGGTACCCGTTCCTGACACTTTCGGGCAAGAAAATATAGTGGAAGGAACTATCAAATCCGCTTCTGGCATCTCAGTCGATGCTAGTTGCAACTCAACAATCACGATTACCTGCTTACAGCAGCTCTATAATGCTGTAGGATTCAAGCCATCGGCCAAGGGCAACTCTGTCGCTGTAACGGGTTACTTGGTGATTGGTTCTTATCCTCTCTTTCACCGTACTTACACTTACACCGTCATAAAATTTTAGGAACAATTTGCCAACAAGCAAGATCTTCAGACGTTCTTCGCTGACCAAAGACCTGATGCGGTGAATTCCACCTTTAAGGTCATCTCTGTAACTGGTAAGGACAATTCAGCTTCTAGATATTTATTTGACTGACGTAGTTATCGCGGTTCCAAGGCGGTCAAAACAACCAGAGTCTCGCAGAAGCTGGAGGTGAAGCCAATCTTGATACTCAGTTCGCATTCGGGCTTTCCCATCCAATCTCAGTTAGTATCTATCTACCTCTCTTCCTCGCTTTGACTCAAGGACGATGATATAGCCCACTTTCTATACAACTGGGGGTATGCCTCCATTTATCCCAGAAGAGGGCGGCTCAGAAGATACCAATGAGTGAGTCCCAAACTTTGAATCATCGTTTATTCCAAGTCAATAAATCCCGCCGTGCTAGGCCTTATACAAACTGGCTCGACTTTATTCTTTCGCATTCCAACCCTCCTTTAGCTATCTCCACTAGCTACGGAGACGACGAACAAACGGGTGAGTCGTAATGCTATCGTTATCAAAAATACTGTTATATGTAACATCAATATCACCATCGCCAGTTCCACTCAGCTTTGCACAACGCGTATGTGCAGGGTTTGCTCAGCTCGGTGAGATGCTGCCTGAAATTGAAGTATTTTGTTTCAGCACACTGACATTCGTATTAAGGCGCTCGAGGCGTTTCCTTGACGTTTTCTTCTGGGGATGGTGGCGTTGGCGACGGCGATTCTGATCCTGCAACGCAAACCTGTTTTAGCAATGATGGCAAAAACCAAACAAAGTTCCTTCCAGCCTTTCCCGCATCGTACGTTTCTTATTAAGGCAGAAGTTCATTCGACTTATACTGCGAATATTTACAGATGTCCATTGTGAGCTTTTTCGCTTCGAGCAATCGTTTCCTACTAATTTCACATGATTATTAGTGTAACTGCTGTAGGTGCAACTACGCATATTCCTGAAGTTGCCGTCTCTCGATTCTTCTCTGGAGGTGGATTCAGTAACTACGTATGTCCTCTTGTCCTTATATATTACGTTATTTGCTGATAATTCAACCTTTCTTTTAGTTCAGTCGCCCGAAATACCAGGACAAAGTTGTTACAGCATATTTGAAGGCTCTTCCCAAAGGAACTTTCGCAGGCCTTTTCAATACGTTCGTACGCATACTATCGATATATCTGCTCGAAATTAACGACTTTCCTATCTTACCATAGTACTGGTCGAGTAAAGCATTCTGATATCCATGTTGAAAATTAAACTTATCATGTTATTCAGGCCTTTCCAGATGTTGCAGCACAAGGGGATCTGTTTAAAGTCTTCGTCGGCGGAGAAGCATTTTTGATCGGCGGAACTTCTGCATCCTCTCCTACCTTTGCTGGATTTGTCGCATTATTGAACGACGTCCGCTTGAAGGCTGGTCGACCGTCCTTGGGATTTTTGAATCCTTTCCTGTACTCCAAAGGATTTGCCGCTCTTAACGACATCACCATTGGGCATAATTCTGGCTGTGGCACCCTTGGATTTAATGTAAGCTGCGTGTTTTAGATATATTGTTTTGACAGCTAACACAGGATTTTTGAAAGGCAACAAAGGGATGGGATCCAGGTAAGAGATAGATGAATATTAGTCCCCGTTCACATCGAGTCTCAATATCCTTTCCACAGTCACCGGATTTGGTACACCGAACTTTGGAAAGCTCAAGGAGCTCGTCTTGTCGCTTTGAGGAGCTTTCCAATAACCTAAGAATATATGATTAACGTGTATATTACAGATACATGTACACTGTCCTGGGTAGCAAATCGGAGATTACTTTCGCATCCTCTTTTTGAAACGTTCCATGACCTGTTGAATCAACGTCAACGTCGTATTTTATATTCAGAGGCAGAAAGACAAACCATCTCGTCGGTGGCCATTTGTGTCCGTTCGTGATTGGATCTGCGTGGAGAATCGTCCTGAGGTGGCATGCCCATCGCTTCCAGCTTGGCGTCTCTCAAGACGTCAGCATCAGATTTTGCCCGTAGATTCGGTCGGTAAACTGTAGACATAGAATCAGCGGCGTATAGACATAATATCTATATCCGACTTACAGCGTGAGGCAACTAGATGTTCTTCATCGTTATTGTTCTTCTTCCGCTCCTGGCGTCCTTCTGCCACCACTCTCTTTGCCTTTTCGGTATCTTCGATATTCTTCAGTCGGGTACTAGAACGAACTATGAGCGATAGCAAAGATGATACAGAAGATAAATGGACATACTCCATCCCCAGATCCACCTCTGGGATTGCAGTAAGCATAGTCAAACTATTCGTCACACTGCCCACGTCCGTTGTCGGTTTCTGCTTGTCCACTTTCCATCTGTCTGCGATGTTGTATAGCGCCTCTTGTGGATCTATCGGAGGCCCGTCTTCATCGTCTGATTCTTCCTTGGGCTTACTTCGAACTTTGAGGTTCTCCTCGATATAGGCCATCCTAAAAGATGAGGAGGGGTTTAGCAGTAGTAACATAGGGGAGTTAGGAGAAGGTGACGAACATGTGCTTGTCGACGTCCAGAGCATTCGTTTGCTGTGTAAAGTTATTTGAGCGGATGACTCTCCGTGTACGTGCCTCCTTCTCTTCTGCGTCTCTAAATGAGCCAAGTGAGGACATGAGCATGTTGCCTGCAATATATATTACGATGAGCACGCACTCTTCATCTTCAGGAACCCCCTTCTTCAGCCCACCCTCCTCGCCTTCCTCTCTAGCTCTCTTCTTCTTCTTCTTGATGTCTCCCTTGTTCAGCTTCGCAACATCAATGCCACCACGCGCTTTCCTTAGTTTACGAAGTTCGAGCAAGTCGGCAAGCCTAGCACAATCTCGATAAGTTTGAGATGTCAAGGTGTAAGTAAGGGGGTACATACGGAACAGTAGATTCATCTTTCTCATCTAGTTGAGAACCTCTTCCTCTTCTCGCTCTATGGATATTTCACGGACTCTGGCCTGGGGTCGTGTGCGTTTCTTGATGACTGGAACGGAGGTCATTGTAATGTACGAGGAAGAGATTCGGTTGTGGGTGGCTGTGTAATAAGCTAATTGAACATGATCTGCATCATTCTTCACCCGAATCGAGCTCACAAAGAAACCAGGATTCAAATATTCACTGATGCTCATCACTTGGATGGATTTCTACATATTCAATCGAGATACACAATAAAACATAAGAGAAAGTTACAGAATAAACCAAGATAATCCCAAGCGTTGGGGTATAGGTTTTCATAGTTGTACAAAAAACACTATTCTGGTTGGAAGAAACCCAAGAAAGAAGTCCATAGAGATTACTTATAAGAAAGAAATGAACAGAGGGCGAAAGTCTAGGCGACGTTTTCATTTTCTGTCGATCCGGGAGTCGGATACGCGACAGGCTCGTCATTCGCTGGTGTAGAGGTGCTCTCATCTGGTCTTGGTGAAGTAGGAGCGTGACTCGCCTCGGGTTCTGGAGTGAAAGTGATGAGCGACGGCATAGGAAATGGAGATGTGGTGATAGGGACGGGGGATGCATGTCGAGACAAAACCGACACAGGCGCACGGATGCCGCCGCGGCGCAATCGAGGTGCGCGTAGCAGATTTTCTGTCTCCTCTCGGCTTTCGGTATCTGGAGAGGCCCTCAAGTTGGGCGTGAGATTTTGGTACCACCCACTACCAGCTGGTTCAATGTAGTATTGTGCCGATGGAGGCTCGTCTGAGTCCGGACTCTGAGTATCTGATAGCTCAGACCATGTCGGATTTACCATCGATGCAGGTCGACGGGCTCGGGGGAAAGGAAAAAATCGCCGCACCGTCGCTGCTGACGACCCATCTCTGGGCTCCGTCACAGTCTCAGCTGCATCCGATCGAGAGCCGTTCAGCGAATCGCGCACGTTCGATCGCCGACGGTGAGCGTATTCGTGGAAATCAACCATACGTGAACGTTGACGGCGGATGGACGGTTGGCGGGCCAGATTCGGTGTGCTCGATGTCGAAGTGGCGGCGTGGGTCGTGGTCCAAGGACGATTGGTGGAGGAGGGCGAACGAAGTAGAGGGGGCAGCGGCCATTCATCTGAGACAGGAGGACTTTCGGTAGCTCTGCGTGTCGTAGCCGGACCCCATCCAGCTGGCGCAAAGGCCTCGTACAAGTCGGAATTTATCCGTGCGCCCTCGATTGTCGTTGGGTTCTCCATTGCAACCTCATACTCGTCCTCGTCCTCATCCACATCCAGTTCGTTCGGCGACGCCGTGAAGTATTCCGGCAATCGTCGGGCCTGCGGGCGGCCGAGGCGCCCAGGGAAGCTGCGAGTGTTGCTCGCGAGCATGCGCAAGCTTCTAATAGTACGCTCGGCGATGAGCCTGCGGTCAGTCGCGCTGCTCCGGGTACGTCGATCGGCGAGTTCCTACATATGCGGCCAAGCTTGCTTAGCGGAATCAAAGGCTCTAACAAGACAATCTCACTTTGACAAGGATGTCAACGAGCGAGGCTGTGAAGGAGTCTCCCGTATCCAGGTCTTCGACGAAATTCTCATACGTTATTGAGGGCTCTTTTTCGACCGCGGCTCGGCGGATTGATCCAGACCTGTCTGCGAGCTGAGTACCTGTCTGGATACTGATGACTTTCTGATGACATACACCAGGTTGGATATTTTTGCGTGAAGAACATCGTCTGTAAAGTTAGGCGTCCTGTAAAGGCACAGTTAGTCCCAGGTTTCGCGTGATAGACAGACCAATTACACACCACTTTCCCATTGTGAAGTCAGAGGATAGAAGAATAAAATAAATAGTCTGGAAAGAGGACACGGTAATGTTAGAGCCGTGCTCGGTGAATCAACGAGCGTCACGGTTCGTCCAAGGGCGATGCGCGATGGCGTTGACGCCGAGCTCGCAATCACACACGGGGTAAACACATCCAAATACAATGTGGCTGCCACTGAACCATATTCACTGGCAACTGCTACGACCTCAGTCATTCTTTCGACCGAACATTGCCTTTCGGTAATAAATCTATGCTTTATTGGGAGAATAATGGTGTGTATATTCATGATTTTTAGTGATATAGTCCGTATCCGTATCATGACGGCTCGGATGAGTAGCAGGCTTTGGGAAAAACCACTCGTGGTTGAGGATGTTCTTGCTCTGCTTGCTGAGCGAGTGGTTCCATCGTGCGGGTGAATTCCACTTGTCTTCCTCGCCGAATCTCGGAACTTCCTCGATGGAGTACGCACTATCGCTTCTGTTCAAACACTTCCCTGGAGAGAGCACGCTCGGAGGAATGCCAAACTTTCTCTCCACACTGCGATAGGCCCCGTAATCTCCTGGTAAGTCTTCGCGTATTGTTCGTGATCAACGGTCACCATCCACTGGACGACATCGTAGAATCGCATCTCCGACGCAGTGAGGTCGGTGCGAGTGTAGCGAAAGTCCGTGACGCGCATCCAGTACGACAAACGGGAATGTTCATCGGTCGTGCTCTTGGCAGCGGCCATGTATGCGGCAGTGAAGAGGCGACACGCTCCGTCCACCGTGTCGTGGATCACGCAGTCGCCCGTCTTCGACAATATGGTTTGGTAGCGCTCAGCGAGGGACAATGCGACGATCGTCGTAGACAGGCCAAGATTTGATTCGTGGATGATGTTGAAGATATAGGTGGCCAAGATGTGATGCCAGTTGTCGTCGATGTAGTCTGCGTCATCGAAGCCGGCCGTGACCCAGCCGGCGCAGAGGAAGGCAAAGTGAGCAAGGTGGATTTGGCCCGGCTTCCGACTGATTTCATTGAGGATATGAGTGTATTCGGCAGACTACAAATGTTGTGAGTACTCTAGTCGCATGAGAGATTGACGATGTCCTTACCATGCTCGATGCAGAATTGGTATTGGTACACATGTCGAAATGACTTCGCAAAATACTTCAATGATGTGGGTAGTGGTGGTAGCGGTATGGGCGCTTAGCACTCAGTCAGCGCATGTTATATGTTTCAACTCAACGTCTGAGCAGAGACATATTCCGTTCCAGACTAGCAAGACTGACCCCTAAAGGACGCAAGTACGCAAGCGATGACGAGGGGGTTTCATTTTAGCAGTTAGATTGCTAGATACATGGGTAAGTACGCCAACTACTGCAGGAGATATAAGCGTCGAATTTGGCAATAATCTAGACGCTGGTAAAGAGCTGTGATTGGGAAGAGTCGGAGAAAGAACGGAGGGGGGAATTTGTAGGAGCTGCTGCTAGCATGTTCACAGAGGGCCTTATATATTTCTATGGATAGGAGATAAGGACTGACGATCGAGATCAGAGCAGTCATAAGACCTATAGCAGCCGCAGGTCTTCTGCACATAGGGAAAGAAATCATTCAGAAGGGTATCTCTACCTCTTATCACTATACGAGGGTAGGGTCTATGAATAGAATATGGAAACAAAGTCGTATCAGTTAACAAAGCTTATAGACTCCTCAAATCTCTCTCAACAGCATTAGAGCGAAGCCCCTTTCTTCAAGAAGGACCAGACGAATGAGTTTCATTCAGCAACTCCTATAGTAACCGACGTCATTCATTATTCGTTAATCTCGATTCACTTTTCTCGATTTCCCTCCTTCATTTCAAAAACAGAAGGTGATGTGACGACGTCCTTCAGCTTCTCGAAGTTAAGCGTGCCGACCCCAGTGACTATGGACATGAATACGATGAGCAAGCATCGAAATTAGAGAATGGAGCAGCCTACCTGGATCCCATCCCTTTGACGCCTGTCGATCAAAATTTACCAATTAGGCAAGAATTACCATAGCAGGAAAGCGGCAGTACGCACGTTGAATCCGGTTGTGCCACATCCCGAATTATGGCCAACCGTAATATCATTAAAAGTCGTAGCCCCAACGGAGTAAATAAGTGGGTTCAAAAATCCAAGTGGGGATTTGTGGGCTTTGATACGCGCATCATTGAGTAAGGCAACAAAGCCTGCAAACGACGGGGACGACGCAGAGGTTCCGCCAATTGATACTATCCTGCCACTCAAGAAGATGCGGAAGCGATCAGATTGAGCAGAGACATCAGGTATGCCTCGTCCATTCCTGTCAGTAGAAGAAATTTCAATAGAGAATTAATTGGAAGTGAATGGGTTAAACTCACGGATTGAAAAGGCCTTCGTATGTACCCTTCGGTATGTAGAAAGGTATTTAGAAACAGCTTTTTCTTGATATAGCGGACGTTCAAACTAGGATATCTTCATTAGCGAGTAATTATAAAGGACATCAGAAGGGATGACACTGACGTAATCGCTGAACCCTCCTCCAGAGAAAAATCGC
>JACGCK010000348.1:0-35858 GCA_014925825.1 Pholiota molesta
AAGATTATGTCGGAGAAGAGGTTCTGCGTGAGTCTATCGTTCATTGAACTTCAATATGCTAACATAGAAAATCCGTTAGTTGATACAACGCTATCTGATTTGCCTGGCTGCTATGCGAAGAGTGTTCCTTCGATAATTGCTGGAACCTGGTGGTTTTTTTACTCTCGAATCGCATATACTTTTTCTGAAGATAGGTTCCAGGATTGGCCCGCTGATTGTGGAAAGTAAGGACGCTCTATAAATTGTAGTTATTGTCACTAATTGGGGAGGATTTGGCAGTGGTGCTCTTCATTTCTGTGGTCTCTCGAGGGTTTTACTGGTGGAGAGAGGGTATATCAGTACCCTCCATATTTATGCTTCTGGTACAAAAATTTCCCTACGTACAATCCAATAATCATCTGATATTCTTATATCTAGGCTCGTGATTCAACTCTCTATTTCACAGTGTGAGTTTTGGCTACTCTGCCTTCATGAGTTCCTGCTGATCTATTCTATGTTCACAGCATCTTCGGTCAGTTCTGCACTGGAAATTAGACAAGTCCACTACTTACAACTTCTTCATTAGCACTTCTCTTGGCAAATTATCTCGTCTTTCAATTTGCTCCACCTGCTCTAGCCGGCCTGCTCGTAACGTACGTCTAGGAATCAACGTCAACTGCATGCAACTGATGCCCTTTGCAATAACTATCAGACCCGCAGCTACCACAGGATGCATCCTTGGATCCCAGATGATGATCCACATGCGCACAATGGCTGAACATACGGGAGATACCAACAATTGCCATTCCCATTCAATACCAGTGATCAGCACGCACGAAGCCTTGAGAGCCAGACGAGGACAGCGGCGGGAATTAGAAGTAGGAGTACCAAGCCTTGAGTTTGCCGAAATGCATGCCATGCCATCGCCGACCAAAGATCTTTTCCAAGTCGACAGTCGTCCCCTAACGCCCCCTTCAAACCTGGAATTTGCGTCGTCGCAGGATGATCGACGTAGAAGCAAAGTTATGTTTGCTTTGTAGATTTATTATGGCTAGTATTTATTCTGTAATTTGTTCATTTTGTCATATCTTTAGCACAGATGGGATGATGAATTTGATGATGAATTTCACGATGAGTTTTGCGATGTATATGAACCAATCGTACAGACTGCTTAGCTTGATATTAGATTTTCCAGGACTTGGCGGGCCGGAAAATGTCTTGTTGGTCTCCTGCTTTCTGCTGTCAGTGTCAACGGCACGTTTCTCTCGACGCTGCGTTGACAATGATTTTGCTATCCTGACTCTGCTATCCATCTTTGGCCCATCCGTACTGATGAAGAGCAAACTATCGTGTGGTCGAAACTTGATTTCTACTGCTGCGCGATGTTCTCTTGCTCACCCAGTATGTATCGTTGGCATCTTCAAGCACCGAGTGTCTTTTCCTTGTCTATCTTCTCATCACATCATGTCCAACCCTTGGCCATACTGTACTGATCCTGTCAAAGACGAATATCGGTGTAACCCTGCAGAGCCCTATATGTGGTGGATCGTGTCAAACACGTTTATTTAATATTGGATCAAAAATTCAAGGAGATCAGGACGCTCCTTGCTGGCCTCAAAAACGAGGAGGAGTTTAATCATACTCACGATAGGCCCTTCGATATTATTCATCGTCTACCCACAGAAATCATGGCAGATATCTTTGAACTATGCATTGCTGGAGGCTTCGCGACTGTTCCTCTCAGCCGGTCATTCAACATGTCTATCTGACGAAGGAGGTGAATCATAGCACATTCAACGCCTCAGCTCTGGAATAGTGCATTTACACTTGGGGATGCTTGGAGAAGTTGGCTGCCGATTTTTGTTACGTTTATGATATCTTGACTCAGCTTGACTCTCGCGCGGGAAGCACTTCCAGAGGCCACGAACTAGTGTGCCGCGACTCCGAATCATGTGGTTGCGGGGAAGTACATGAGTATTTTTCGGTCCCTTCGGACGTAACGCATAACCGGTCCAGTGTTTATCCTGAGTGAGAAGCATATTTATATCAATAGATTTTTCTGATAAAAGCACAGATTTAGTCATAGCTCATGGTAGCTTGGGTTTTACCCCCAAAACATCGCAGCTATTAGCCTCGAAGACCAACAAACATGGAGGAGATCGGTACAACAGTAGCTCCAGACACTTCAAATGTTGTCCAGATGCAATCACCCACTGTACCATCCCAACCGCAAAAACAAGAACTGGACATCGAGCACGTATCTGTACATGACGATCCAAGAAAGTGGTCGACTGCACGGAAAGTGAATGACTCTTCTGCGGTTTTATATATTCCTTACTCACTATTTGTCTCAAGAGATTTACACTGTTAATAGTGTCTTGTGCATCGCTACTTTTAACCTTGGCAGGCAGCATCTACAACCGTAAGTAATTTGCTTCTGAAAAGTTCCGACGTTGATTCGAAATGGTTTTATAGCTGCCATCAACGACATCATCATTGACCTTCATACAACTTATGAAAAGGTCTCATGGACATTATCAGCCAATGCTCTTGTTCTAGGAGTCACTCCGTTATTGTGGGGCGCATTTACCGAGCTATATGGACGAAAGGTGATTAATATATAACGTTCTCCAGTTTACTACATTTACGCCTATTTCATAGGTTGTCTACTTGATTTCTATTGTCGTAAGTAACCAAATCGACTTTATTGCGCCTTCCACTGACGAGCGTCTTTCTATATAGCTATTTATCATCGCAAGTGGAGTTGCAGGAGCTTCTAAAACTATCACTGTCTTAATTATTATGCGGGTCATACAAGCAATAGGTGTAAGTCGTTTTCCAGTCTCCGGATACTTATCCGATATCGGACCATGCCAATGGAACGATTATGCTACCCCAATAACAGGCGAGCGCAGTTCTCACCATCGGTGCGGCAACCTTAGCAGTGAGTGAATGTGAAGCCCATGCCGATTCTAATGATAGATTTTGATCTGACGTTTATCTTAGGATATGTACGATCCCAAGGAAAGAGGGAGTGTGGTGGGTATCTATTATGCTGCGCCTCTTCTTGGTCCATCTCTTGGACCTATCGTTGGAGGCATCCTTGCCCAGGCATTCTCATGGCGAGCCGTGTTCTACTTCCTTGCCATTTTTGGCGGCTGTTCTCTCCTTGCATTCTCGTTTTTCAGAGATACCTTTAGACGAGGACGGAGCTTGTCCTACCAGGCGTCATTCAAACAGGCTACGGAGGCCCGTCGTTCCGGCTCCGGAGACTTAGGCATACCGGCGGTCGGTGGCAGCGCGGAAAAAGGCGCTCTCGACGGAGTTGCGCTGGAAGGACAATCTCAGCCGCCCCTAAAAATAGGGTTGCGGCATATGCAGATAATTCGTCCAATTATGTTGGTCCTTAGGCGGGTCAACAATATTTGCGTTCTGATAGCTTCAGGTATACTTATATATATATATATATATAAAAGACCAAGCTGACTGAATTATCAGGAATAATTGTCGGAAGCATCTCATACTGTCTTGCTTTTACAATAGTCAGAACGCTCGGAGCGCCGCCATACAACTATAAACCTATTCGAATTGGACTGGTGCTTCTTTCTTTGGGTATTGGTATGTGAGAAAACATAGCCGGTATTTGGCACATGCCTTTTGCTAATGACTGAAATTTTGGAGTCTCCAGGGAGCATATTAGGCAGTGTGCTTGGAGGTAGATGGTCTGATCGTACTCGACGTGAACACCAAGAGAAAAATAATGGTGTTTCTAAGAGTGAGGTGAGTTATTCAACGTAACACTTAGAACAACAAGTTTTGACGCAGAGCCTTTAGGACCGCTTGAACAGTTCCAAAATAATGTTACCGGTGCTACCAGCAAGCTTCCTTGCATATGCATGGTTAGCAGAGAAAAAGACGACCATAGCACCAATCTGCGTCGCACTATTCGTTATTGGGTTCTCGTCCTCGTAAGTCGCGATATCATGAACACTTGAGCTCATGTTAATCCAATTATAGATGGATATATTCCAGCATGCTTGCGTACATAGTTGATGCCAACGCTGGGCGATCCTCCAGTGCCGCGGCCTCTAACAGCTTCGTGCGAGGCTCTCTGGCGTTCGTCGCAGCAGCGATCGCTATTCCTTTGCAGGTGAGAAGCCAAACTACAGAGCTCGCCGTAATACGTAATTTACTGACAACTTGCGCAGAATGCCTTGGGAGACGGAGGCTTGTATACACTGGTTGCAGGGCTCATGATCCTAGTGGATATCTTGATTCTGTTGCTCATTGCGAAAGGCAGTGACTGGCGCGAAAGGGCAGAAGAAAGGGAGAAACAGAAAGAAAGTCCTTAGTAGTTCCATTTGTGGTAGTCATGATGCCCAATGGTAGTTTGGCGCCTGTGGTGCAATTAGATGACTGAATCGCTTCTGTTGTCATGATCATGAGTATTATCTGCTCAAAAAATTACAGTGACGCGTTTTCCGATGTTTCCCAAATATCAAGCGTTTGCAGTGTATGGACGACCTCATGTGCATCTGAAGTGGTGATACGATGAGGTCAAGAGGCACCACCAAACTAGCTCTCGTCCACCTCTAACTCCAGCAATCCATTCTATCCTTGTCCCCGTAATGGAAGACTTGCAATGCTCGAGGCGGTGACGAGGTATTAGAATGGAGCAAAATTTGTAGATGACCTCGAATGACGGTGTAGCCACGCCTAGCCACACTCATCCATCCATGATGACGTCATTTAATTTCTTGGGCGTCTATATATACAAGCCAAGTTCAAAGTCGAAAGCATCTACTAATCGCAAAGTACACTTACAACAAACATGTCGAACCCAATCTCACACCTTCCCCCTACCAACACTTCCGACGCCTTCAGCCAGTCTCCCGCCGCAGTCAACGCCCCGGGACAGAACGACTCGGACTCCTACCCAGGCGCCTATACTTCGGGCCTTGTCGAAGCCCAGCCTCGAGTTAGCCACCACGTTCACAGAGAAGACGAACCGCTCCCTGGCGCGCAAGGCGGCGCATCCTCAGTCGACTATTCTTCCAACGCCATGCGCAATGCGGTGCTCCCACCCTCTGAAGTCGGGGATACCCAGGATTTCCACCCCGCAGGAAGTCACCACCACCATACGTCTGAGCATCCAGTGAACCCTTTCGAGAGGACCACGGTCGGTGGGTCGTCTTCTCCAGGTACGAAGACCAGCCCACTGCCCCCGGTACCTGGGTACGCAGGGACGACCGAGAACCGAGAGCATAACATCTCCGGGCTGCAAAGCCCCGACTACGATATCGACGGCAAACGCGTCGGAGAACCGAATTTCAATCAACCTACGGGAAAGGTCAGCATGGGAGACAAGGTCGTCGGGAAAACCGAGCAGGTAAGTGTCCGTTCGTCGTTCTTCCGGAGTCGGTTACTGACCACGAGATGCATTACAGATCGCTGGCAAAATCACAGGAAACGCAGACCTTCATGAGAAGGGAGTGGCTCGTAGCCATGGCATGAATTAAGGGGAAAGATCACCAGCCACTGTATATCTTCTTTCAGCACGGAACCCATCTAATACCAATTTCTGCTTGAATGTTATCGCTGTACGTTATGTATGCCATGGAACGTCGATTTTCAGCCTTGTTGTCCATTGGAATTCATTGAAGTCATTGGATCTGAGCAGCATGTTTCCTGCATTCAAAGCAATAAAGTCCAAAGTTTGGAGTGTGATACAAAGTTCGATTCAAAACGCAGGGAAGCGCCGTGCTCCACATCGAATACACACTTCTTGTCTATCACAGCTATTCACCGAATGATTAATGTGTGATGCATCGGATGAGATTTGCAGAGACAATCAACGTACAGGAGGCATAGAAGTCCTAACGGGCAGAAAAACTATCGAACGATGAGACGAAGGTGAGCTGTGAATTTCATATGACAGGATATACGAACGATAGCACAGAGGATCCCGAGAAGCCCAAACTGTGTGGACCATACATGATGGCAATTCCGGTCGAAGTAAGGGTAGCTAGCGTCGATTGGGAACATCATTGCGGTGGCACCAGGTTGGGTGACATTTGGTGCCGGATTGGCGGTAGGTTGCCTGTTTTGCCACCCGTAAGCGCGTGGAGGTGACCGAGGACGAGAGACGTTTGGATCTTGTTGAGGATCCTTTGCATAGGGTGGTGGGGCCTCCTCGGACGTGGGCATACTATCCTGCGCGCACCGGCGTTGTTGTGTAATATGAAGGTTAGGCGCTGCTATTGGTCAAGACGAACGAAGCGCAGCGTGATATTGCATGAAATTGGGATGTGATATCCAGTAGTGGTGCAATCGTCATGACCTTTTAGTGGTTATTGACGGTCTGAGACCTGCTGGCCTGGATTCCAATCCAATCGACTCGATTTTGGACTTGGAATTATGGTTCGAGGCTTTTCATTCTACAAGTTCGTCCATGGAATGAGGATTGTCCGTTTTGCTCGGTGCGTCAAAGGAAGAAGACTGCAAATCTGAGACTTCATGGACACCAGTGTGAGGTTGCGCCAAGACAATGCGGCCTGCCAAATTTAGTTGTCGATCACGGTCCGGCCGGCGATTGCCGAAACCTCTTTCAGCAGCTCTTGATGCCGAAATATTTTTGTGCAGCTTACAGTAGCAGTGTTGGTCGCGTCGACGCTGTGCTCTTCTCTATCAACACCATCCATTTGAAGCAACAAGATCTGGGTAAGTGTACAGCCAATCAAGCCTAATTTTAACCTTGTCTGATATAACAGCTTCATGACTCGTTTTCTATTCTGTGGCACGATGACTCGACATGATCATGGTGACACTACTAGGCGCGTTACTATATGAATGACCATTAGCGCCAGATATCTCTCAAAGCACGCACAATTACCTCGCCTTCGTATTCCGATGTCAGCAGAAAGCTCTATCTCAGGTCGATACGCGGGCTGGACGCGCGAACAACTCGTCGCGCGCCTAACAGAGCTCGACAACAAAGCACCCACTCCCCCCGTCTTACAGCCGAGGGCTTCGAAGAAACCCTTCGACTTCTCCAAATTCCCTCGTCGGAAGATCGCCCTCAAGTTCTGCTACTCTGGATGGGAGTACGGCGGCCTCGCTTTTCAGCTAGGGCCCACACCACTGCCCGCAGTGGAGAACGTATTGTTCGACGTGCTCGCGCACACACGATTGGTGGATCCGGAGGCGGGTTTTGAAGGTTGCGGATGGGAGAAGTGTGGCAGAACGGATCGTGGAGTGAGTGCTGCTGGACAAGTCGTCTCACTGTGGGTGCGGAGCGCATTGACTTCCAAAGCACCCGAATCGTCTTCTGAGGAGAGGCTAATCCCAGAAGCCCCCGCAACGCACTCAGAAACGGTAGATCTGGAGGACGAATTCTTGTCTCTGGCAATATCAGAGAAGACATCAGCACCCAAAAAAAGCTCCAAACCAGAGTATGAACACGATTATGTCGCCATGCTCAACCGCCTTCTCCCAGAAACTATTCGCG
This sequence comes from Pholiota molesta, assembly GCA_014925825.1. Classification (NCBI taxonomy): domain Eukaryota; kingdom Fungi; phylum Basidiomycota; class Agaricomycetes; order Agaricales; family Strophariaceae; genus Pholiota; species Pholiota molesta. Next base: position 7,487 of record JACGCK010000348.1, read on the forward strand.
TCCTTGCTTGGTCCCCTGTCCCCGAGTCCTTCTCTGCACGATTTTCATGCAAATACCGACACTACAAGTACTTTTTCTCATCCTCCCAACTCGAACCCTCCCGAATGCAGGCAGCAGCGGAACGACTGCTCGGAGACCATGATTTCCAGAATCTATGCAAGATCGACGCGCAAAAGCAGATCACAAGTTTCAAGCGCAAGATTCTCCGCGCGAGCGTCACTCCCTTGGCCGAAAACGAAGGGGGAGCGGAGGGGATATACGTCTTCGACCTTGTAGGCACGGCATTCCTCTACCATCAAGTCCGCCACATCATGGCGGTTCTCTTCCTCGTTGGATCGGGCCTCGAGCCTATGTCCACAGTTACCCAACTCATGAATACCGAAGATGGCGCCGAGCCACCCCGTGGGGACGAAACCTACATCCCCTTGAACCGCAAACCCGAATACCAAATGGCCGACGCCCTCCCGCTGATGCTCTGGGAATGCGGCTACGACGAATCCGAGCTCGACTGGCGCACCAACGGACTGCCTTCACGCGACGATGGCACCGCCCGCGCGCGGGGCAAACTATACCACGAAATGGAGGGCATCCTCAACCGCTCCCAGGTGTACACCGCGCTGAACAGGCACTTCCTCAAGGCAGCGGCGAAGCACCATCCAATACCGGACTATGTATTACCGCTGAAGGACGGGGTGTTCGACGAGAAAGGGGCGAAAGGCAGGCATGGTGGGGATGCGCTGATGAATATTCCCCTAGGTGGCGGGACGTTCAAGCGGGTTCATCAATACACTCCCCTGATGGAGAGGAAGCGGTTGGACAGTGTCGACGTTATTAATGAGCGATGGCGGTCAGGAAGGGGGCAAAGACTAAGGGAGACGGAAGGGGGCGAGGATTCGAGTCCCGGAGTAGACGGTGGGGATGAATGAACATCTATGTATTGGTACTTTTGTTTATTGAACTTGATTTCTGCCAAGGAGTCGTTAGACACTGGTCAAGCCTCAAGCCAAGGACTGACTACGGCCTTGACGCAACTAAAGAGTTGGATCGTCATGTCATCATAGGAAGGGTACGCTAGTAGTACATGTGTTGAGGTCATTTACAACATAACTAGGAAGTGAAATACGAGTACATCAAGGTAAAGATGGTAACGAAGTAAAGCGCGAATCAGTAACTGCGGTGTCGATAGGCAATACAATTAGGGACATATATTGCATCCCAAATACAGTTCAAATTTATGTGAAGCAACTTATCCCGATCTAGTACCTATGATACTTCGTGAAGCTTGGCCCAGAACTTCCCGCTCTTGGGCGTTTCCATTGGGTAGTTGGTGCTTGCATTTGACCTGCGTTGCCTGCGTCGGCCAAAGAAGAAGCCCGCGCTGGCCATATTGACGACGACATATGAAACGAATGTCAGCCAAAAGCCCAGCGCAATTTCCGTGCTGGCACCAGCATCGAGGTCCTTGATGGCGTTGCGGACATGCACAAACAGGGCGATATCGAAGGCGAAGGCAACGAGAGTAATCAACGCTGCGAAGGAGGACATAAAGAATGCAACAAGATTGGCGGTCAGCCTTTCGGAGAAGGATATGAAGAAGGCAACGAAGATGAATCCAGTAGCTGAAAGGTAAGTTAGAAAAGAAAAAATTCAGGTCTAGAGAAATGTATTATGGACTCGATAATCATCATGGCGTACCAATGGTGTGAACCACGAGCCCTCGAGTCCATGAAGGTTGAATGATTTCAAAATCTGCTGTATTGAATATATTGACAAATATCACTTCATATCCCAGTTCTATAGGATCGGTTTGTGCTCGTTCTCTCTGCCGAATGAAGGAAGTAAATACTTTGTTCTCCACATGCATGGGTACCGTCAATAGCGTATGCGCAAGCCGTCCTGCAAATATATTCAGTTTCGTTATTTCTTTGATCAAGACTGATTTTTCGTACCAGATGCCTAGCTAAGTAATAAAAATGAAAGCAACGACCGTCAGATAGACTATCGCAAATAAAATCAGACATGGGTACCCGGATGTTGTTCATCGTTTCTAAACTAGCCTGAGCGCCATTGTCTGCGACAAGGACGCGTACGATGTCAAGTGTAGGAATGAATGGCAGAGATAGGGATACGAGGAGGCTCAGTACAAGTGCGACTAAGAGCAACACAGAGGCTGGTATACAGAGAGTGCGGGCCATAATGAGGAGGAAGCTGCGGAGTAGGGTATGCACTCGCGCCACCAAGTGGTATTTAAAGGTCGAGCCTCGTTTTGCCAGAAAGAGAAAGATGTTCCCAGGTCTTACCCTTCTGCGTATTAGTTTCTACATACCGCGTTCCATATGTGTAAAAGATAAAGTTTGCGAGCGAAATATATCTCTGTCAAGGATGTCGGCCAGTGGTGACCGGTGAGAGATTCAGATGTCGATGGAAGATCATAGTATGACGCAGGTAATTGCGTTTTGTAGTCATTCGTCAGTGTTCGCTCCGCAGTTGCAAAAAGACCTTGGCACTTAGATTTCTGTCAGGCGCTTACAGACTGGTCCATGGGACAGTTAAAATCAAACCTACCCTGATACACTCCTCTGGACTCACATTGTTAGCATTGAAATTTGAAAACTTGAAATTGAAGGAAACCGTAGTGTTGACCGGCTGAAGCTGCAGGGTGTATAAATGAATGTACGAGGCCAAATAAAACCCGGAACCAATCCATTTAGTATCCTCTGCATGTGAACCTTCTGTTAGCCCCTCTCTGTGTGGGAGTCGACTGCAATTTAGATCCATGATAAGCACGTCCTAAACGTTTATGTGCAATTCAGATTAACACACCATGAACTAACATCGATCAGGCGTACCGGACATCTCGATATATCAACCCTTGCTATAGCAAGAGCGGGTTGATATATCAGAACCTGTACTAGAGGAGGGTGATCGTTGATATATCATCCTCCTCTCGCGGGCCGTGGTTATCCCTCGCCCATGCTTATCCCTACGGAATTATCCGCGCGCCAGCGCGGGAAATTTTTTTGGCGAGCGCGCCTCTATGGCGCGCGATCCTTAGTCATCCCGCCATCATCTGAAGAAAGGTATGCCCATTCGTCACAATCCTCGACCATCCCTTCCGGCGCTATGATCAATCAATCTCACGGAACCTATTTGTGTTCCTGATCTCGCATCCTTTAGCGTGCGCCTCTACCCTCGCCACCGCCGTTGCCGCCGCCGCCGCTCCTTTGCACATTTACAGCCACTCCCTCGCCGCCGCCGCTCCCTCGCGCTATCCAGCCCCATTTCCCGCCTCCCAACCCCGCTTCCCGCTCTCTATTACTCGCACATTCTTTGTCCCGGGTAGGGCTGTCCGCCCTCGTTCCTTTCGATATCCCATCATTCGCCGAGGCCGAGGCCGAAAGATGCCGCGCCAATTAGCGCCCATGGCCGCCGCCCGCTCCCTTGCGCTCCCTTCCCCGCACACCTTTGTGGCATCCGCACTGCTTCCATTGCATAGATCTCAGCACACTCTACTGTAGCTGTGTATGCCCCATGTGGTCTAGGCAATAGACACAGAGTCATTTAAATGTAATACCGCACTTGGAATTGAACAAGTCAATATATTTCCTATCTAATCTAATCTAACAACTTTATCTACTTTAATATTCTAATCTACTCTAACTGATCAGCCTGCATGCTGGCAAGCGAGCAAGGAGAGTGCAAGCGCGCGGCGTGCGGCTTGGCTGAGTCGCGGCAGCAAGCGCTGGCATCACTGCGCAGTGTGGCGGCATCGGGCTGGGCCTTCGTGCGCCGCGGGTGCGTGCCGACGTCGCATCGGGCTGGGAGCCAACGCCTACATGCATGGTGGCGGCGCGGGGGGGCCTTTCCCGCCTGACAGGGCGTTTTCTGCACGGACAATGTCATGGCGCTATGGGGGTGGGCTAGCACGATTGGGGGGGAGCGGCGGCCGATGCACCTGGGGTGCTGTGCTCGGTGGCATCGGGCTGGGCCTTCGCGCGCCGCAGGAGCGTGCCGACGTGGCGTCGGGCTGGGCTTGCATGCACCGCGGTGGCATGCTGACATGGCGGCGCGGGGGCGCCTTTCCCGCCTGATAGGGCATACTGCGGGACGGACGGTGAAGTGGCGCTGTGGAGGTGGGTTAGCGTGATTGGCGGGGAGCGGCAGCGCACATACCTGGGGCGCCATGCTCGACGGCACCTCCATGTCCTCCTGCAGCTCTCGTGGGTGCGGTCCTTGCCCTCCGCGGTGCCTCCGGTCAACCTCTGAGGCCCTCCCGGAGTCCCTAGGCATCCTTTGCCTTCCACAGCTCCCTCTTCTGCAGTGCTCTCTTGCCCGCTTGCACTTGCGACGTCTCGTGGTGCGTGGTTGGGCGCTGGGCCTTGCGGCGTTTTGCTGTCGCGGGCACTCCGTTGGTTGCTGGGTTGGGTGGTCTACGCGTTCACGCTTGTCGTCGGCCAGTGGTGATGTGACCCTAGTGCTTGGAAGTCCGGTCTCAGGACCGGAAAAAGACCGAGACTGGACCGGACCTGAACCGGAAAAGACCGGAATATTGATGGACCGGAAAAGACCGAGACCGCGGTCCGGTCCACGGTCCAACAGGATTTGAAAAATAGATGGACCGATCAAAGACCGGTTTGGACCGGTCTCAACCGGTCTTTAGCTCTAAAATTTTGTAGACTTATAAAACGTCAAAAGCCCTTTCGAATGATGTGTAAATCATATTTTTCGCTCAATAATTGGCGAAGTTATTAATATTTTGGTTTAACTAATTACTTTGAGCGCTTAAAAACGCTTTCACCCGCAGTTAAAACGTTAAGCGCGCGTACCTTTTGCAAACTGGCGCATAGATAGAAGACGTGTAGATCTACCAGATGCAATTTAGACCTTAATATTTGAGAAACATTCGACTGAGCTATAGTAATATTTATGTTTTCTACTCTTTTTGACTACTTTAGAGACACTTTTGCCTATGCTTCGTTCGATATAGACTTCGCCCTTTCGCAAACTGCGGTCAAGCTAGATATTTAAATTACCTCTCTAACAAGCATACACCCATATTATTCGGTTGAGAATTGATTGAGATATTCTAAAATGCGCTCAATCACTGCAATTGCTAGTGTTTTAGTTATTTCTCAGTCATTTCTCCACCGATTTTCGTATTCTTTGAAGTTCTACATACTACATACGGTATATTACCCAGTTGTTACCAGTCTGGACCGGTCTCTGACCGGTTGAGACCGGTTTGGACCGTAACCGGTCTGAACCGGTCTTTGGACCGCTCAAGACCGCAGTGGACCGGTCTTATGCGGTCCGGTCCGGTTTTTTGAGCTTTTTAAAAATAGATGGACCGGTCTCGGTCTCGGTCCAAGCCCTTGGAGGGTAAAAGACCGGACCGGACCGGACTTTCAAGCACTATGTGACCCACGCGGTTTGGCGGCTGGCGCATGCTCGGCGGTTCTCGGCGGGTGCTGGTTGGTGTGCCCAATGGCCACCATGGTTGGTGGATGCAGATGGCAGGTACCGATGAAGTTCAAGAAATGGCGGGGCAATGTGTTTGATGCCATCATTAGCGCTGAAGTTTGAGATATGTTTGTGATTGTCAGTTCATTGCGGCAGAACTATGTTGGTGTCTTACTCAGAGAAGCACATATTCTTAAACTAGAAGAAGATCTCTTTTTAATAAGATCCATTCATTTTTTTTGATCAGGACAAGTTCCAGGATCCTCGGTAGGGTTTCTATATGGTACCTCAATGATATGCATTAAATACTGGTGCATTTACTCTTCCCTTATATTGACTAACTTCTGTCAATCAGATTTGTATCATGTACTGAGCATGTATATCTTTTTTTGGCCCCAATAGCACAAGTATTACAGCGTAGAACGGCAGAGTATTGCAAACATATCGCAAACATGTGCCATCATTGATGTTTGCGATAGGTTTGTGATCGAGGTATAATATAGTGTTGTGAGTACAACACTTCATGCTCGGAGAATTTGAGCCTAAATAGTAGACATGATTTGGTTCTATACCAGTCTATTTTCTCAATATAAGATCTTTTTTACTTGCGACTGCCATGCGCTGCTGCTTCATATGGCAGAATGGGCCCTCTTTTCTTTTTGAAACACTTTTGCTGAAGAATTTATATTCAAATATCGTATCTACACTAGATACAAAATTACAAATAATCTATCTAATCTGTATAGGCGCGCATGCTGAAATGGGATAATGAGTGCGGCTCGCTCCTCACCGATTCTTGGGGGCACTCGGGTTGGTGAACCCGTGCCACCCGACGCCCGGGCTATTTGGCACGCGTACTCCGCAAAATTGCGGCGCTGCCTGCCTGCCTACCCATACCCTGCAGCAGCGGTGATATGCCAATTGTCGTGTAGGGTGCGGAATGTGGCGAATAAAATCTAAAACCACAAAACCAAAAGCCACGACGTGAGGGGCTACGAGGGTGCGAGTACGGGGTTCAAAGGCGTCCCAATCAAGGTCTATCAGTGGCGGATGGTGCGACGAGGTGTGCGACGTGGCGAGATGGCGTTTACGATGTATACTGAGTTGCGAGAGCGACGGGATAAAGGAGTGATGGAATTTAGCTTGAACTGAGCGACGAGAGTGAAATAAAATACGAGAGAGACGCAGCGCGGTGTGAAATGATGGGGAACGCAGTGGGGACGAGGACGCGACGAGAGACGAACTGAAACTAAGCTGGAAACTGGGGGGAAAGTGTATTTTTTTGTTTTACTGAGTTACAGGGATTTAAATACTACGGAAGCTATAGCTCGGATTTAATTTATCTAAAACGGTAGGAAGGTGCGAAGTAGACTGTCCGAAAGGCTAGATACGAAAGGCATGTGGAAAAGGACGATAGGGGCACAGGGGAGCGCGGCGCACACATGCGACGGCGAGCTAGAGAATAAGAAAACTAAAAATAGAGCGCTTAAGCGCACACTCGAGCGCATGTGCGTGCGGACGGAATTCCGACGCAGTAAGTTGTCCAATAATATTCGGAACGAGTTCCGTACGCATTCGAAACCTTTCTAGACCAAGTAGCGACGTCCCGAGAGTGCTGTGTGAGCCCGTATACGGCGGCGCGCGACTTGCGTCCAAGTTCGTCAGGTCACGTGACTACCCGCGGCTCCGTTCTGAGTGCGTACGCGGTGCGGCGCGGCGGCTCTGTGCGCGTTCGCGCGAGTGCGTTGCGTGTGCGTCGTAAAGTGTTGTGGTGTATATGGAGGTGCTATGGGTACGTTTCGCGTGCTTGAGCGACTTCGAGCGAGGCGGCACGAGGCGAGGCGACCTATTGCGTCATGTATGACCTAGCGCGTTCGAGCGCGTGCGTGCGCGTTCTGTTTGTGTGCGTCGCGCGTGCGTCTGGGCGTGTTCTGGCGCGTTTTCAGAGCGTATACGGATGCGGTGCGCATCATCTCCTCCCTAACGAACTTCTGACTGTCCGCAGTCAGGCGGAATCGCGGCGAAATGGTTTGCAATGGAAGCGACGGGCAGCGGCGTCGAGGGATCAACAGTTGCGTGCGCGGCGACGGCGTAATCCAAATATAGAACGGGCGCTTAACGCGCGTTGCGCTGAGCGAATGGGCGGCGGGCGGCGGGCGGCGAGCGCGGCGGCGTAAATTGATAGCGTGGCGCTGTAAATTGGGCGTGGCAAGACGAATTGAAGCGCCGTGAATTGGATACGGCTCGACGAGACGACTTGGAGCGCGGCGAGACGACAGCAGGTGCGGCGCGGCGAACTGGAGCGTCTTGAATTGAATACTTATGCTATGGTACGGATGCGGGTGCAGTGGGCCAAAGCTAGCGCGGCGAGACGAATTGGAGCGCAGTAAATCATATACGGGTGCGGCGAGACGACTTGAAGTGCAGCGAGACAAACTAGGGCGCGGCGAAATGAATTGGAGCACGGTAAATTAATTAGGGGCGCGATGAGACAACTTGGGGGATGACGAGACGACCTGGGCACGACGAGACGACCTGGGGTGCGACGAGACAAACTAGGGCGCGGCGAAATGACCTACAGCGCGGCGAGCCGACTTGGGACGCGACGAGACAACTTGGAGCGCAGCGAGATGATCTGGAGCGCGGTGAATCAGATCCGGCCGCGACGAGACAGCCTAGAACGCGGCGGGACAACTTGGGGTGCGGCGAGACGACTTGGGGTGCGATGAGACGACCTAGGGCACGACGAGACGACTTGGGGAGCGACGAATTGAATATACGTCCTGCTGTACGAATACGAGCGCGGCGGATAAGAGCGGGCGCGGCGAGACGACCTGGAGCGCGGTAAATTGAATGCGTGTGCGGCGAGAGGTCCTGGAACGCAGCGAGATGACAGCGGGCCCGGCGAGATGACCTGAAGCGCAGCAAATTAAATTGCAGCACGGCGAGTCGATCTGCAGTGCGGCGAGACGGATTGGAGCGCAGCAAATTGAATTCGGACGCGGCGAGATGCCCTGCAGTGTGGCGAGACGACAGCAGGCGCGGCGAGACGGACTGGAGTGCTGCTGTACGGATTCGAGCGCGGCGAGACGCCCTAGAGCGCGACGAGACGACGTGGGGTCCGGCGAGGCGTACTGACGTGCGGCGAGACCATCTGGAGCACGGTAAATTGAATCCAGGCACGGCGAGACGACTTGGGGCGCGACGAGACGAAATACTGTGTGGCAAGACGAACTATAGTGCGACGAGATGAACTAGAGCACAAGGAATCAAATTCGGGTGCGGCGAGACGTCCTGGGGCTTGGCGAATTCAATATACGTCCTGCTGTACGAATGCAAGCGCGGCTAGACGACAGCGGGCGGCGCGGCGATCTGGGGCGCGGCGAATTGAATCCGGGCACAACGAGACAACCTAGAACGCGGCGAGACGACTTGGGGCGTGACGAGACGAACTGGAGCGCCGTGAATTGAATATGGGCGCGGCGAGACGGCCTTGAGCGCGACGAGATGACTGGATGTGCATGCTGCTGTACGGGTGCGAGCACGGCGGATAAGAGCGGGCGCGGCGAGACGACCTGGAGCGCGGTAAATTAAATTCGAGTGCGGCGGAATGGATATGAGCCTGGGGACTACATCGGGACGCATGCGAGCGCTGGAAAATAAATGTGAATGGCGACGGGATAAATGCAAGTAGGACGGAAGGAAAATGAATATATCAAGCTCAAAAAAAATTAGTCCGAGGTAGAAAATGAGTTTGGAGAGTCGAAATAAGTATGTCAATGGGGTATACTCCTCCCTAACGAAATCTTGACTGTACGGAGTCAATTCGCGCGGTTACAGCGCGGCGAGACGTTGCGCAAGCGCGTCGACAGTTGCTGGGCATGGCTGGATACGTCTGGGGGTCGCAAGCGAGGTCTACGGCGTCCTGGATTTATTACGCGCGGCCTATGCGGATCTATTCGTCGTCTCGGGTGCTGATAACGAGCTTGTCTGGCGCGGCGACGGGGCTTTTGAATAATATTTGGCGAGATGCAGCGCGAGCTAGAGTACGAGATGAAGGAATAAAAAGACGAGGCAACGAGGCGAGAACGCGGGTTGACGAGGCGAGTGCGTGGGGTGACGATGCGGGTATATGGAGCGATCAGGCGAGACGACGACGTGATATTACGAGTGCGCGGGACGACGGAGCAAGGTCGAGATGGGTCAAAGAGGGTCGAAATGGGTTGGAACGCGTCCGCGTGCGGTCTGACGGACTGAGGGCGCGAGTCGACGGGTTGTGGACGCAAGACGACAGTACAAGGGTGCGGATCGACGGGTGGGGGGCGCAAATTGATGGCAGATGGCTGCAGTCGACGGGTGGAGTGCGCGAGTCGATAGGAGTACTGTGAGACATAAAAAATAAAGGCTGTGGGGCTGAGGTGTGTAAATTCGTCGCAGCGACGGGGTGCTCTGGGATTGGATCTAGGTCGCGGGAAGGAGTGGTCGCTTCGCAATAGTGCGCCGTGATTGAAGGTGCCAATGATAATAATTCGCGCAGCGTAATAGAGACGTTTGGAGCACTGGAGATGGGCGGATAAATGGGCGCAATAATTGTGGAGTCCTCGGAAATTGGAGGCGAGCTCGGAGTCGACGATAACTTGCGCGGAATGTACTTCTTGTCTGGTAGTGCCGCAAAATTGCGCTCGGCTGGTGGTGCGTAGGCGACGTGGTCCTGAAGCTTGAATATCTCTGGGTTTGATGGGCGACTTGGTACTGGAATTTTAGGCGATGCGACGGGAGTGATAGGAGCAGTGATGCGAGGCGCAGTGGGAGCGACGGGTGCGACGGAAGCAGTGTAAGCGACGGGTGCAACGGGAGCAATGGAGGCGACGGGTGCAGGGAGAGAAGGCGTCGAAATTGAAGGAAGGTGGGCATGGTAGATCTTGCTTCAAAAATCCAAGTCGCAGCTTTGTAAACCTGATCAATACTATAACTCGGGCTGGAATAAGTGTCGGATCGATGGTATGCAGTCGGAAGATGATGTCGGACAGTAACTCGCGTCGAAAACCTTGAATATAAATATTCTGTGCATCTAGGTGGCTCGAGAGCTCGCATTTGATGAGAATCGACGCGATACCACGGAAGGAGCGGGTATATTCTGCGAGATCGAATACAGAAGATATTCCGCGACGCTGACTGGCTATAGCTAGTGCGATGAGGTCGTTTCGGCTGTAGCGGTAGAGATTGTTCGCTTCGGGATAGCTTCTGAATATTGCAGTCTTGAACTCGTCAAAGGTCGCTGTGTCACTATCGAATTCTGGAACTGAAACCCAAATCTCTTCGTCGTCGATTGACATATATCGAACAGTGTGGTCCTTCTTGATGCGATCGGAGGTAATTTGGCATGTCGCAAAGAGATACTCGAGGTCGGCAAAAAATCTGGCAAGTTCACGGGCATGCGATGAGCTAAAGCGCGGAGCAGTGCGCTCTCTCGGATATGGCATATGTGGCGTCGTCATGATAGCGAGTCGGAGAATGATAAATAAAATCACAAGTCAATGGATTGCATGTGCAAGGCGACGGAGAAATGATGGCGCGAGGCGACAGATAATGATTGCTTGGCGACGGCACAATACGCGAGTTGCCGGAATAAGAGCGTGAGGTGACTACGAGGCGACGGGTGGAGATGCGAACTGGGTGATGACAATTGGAAGGCAAAAAAATGATAAACCCCTCGCGGTGGGCTCCAGAAATGATGTGCCAAGTGTCGTGTAGGGTGCGGAATGTGGCGAATAAAATCTAAAACCACAAAACCAAAAGCCACGACGTGAGGGGCTACGAGGGTGCGAGTACGGGGTTCAAAGGCGTCCCAATCAAGGTCTATCAGTGGCGATGGTGCGACGAGGTGTGCGACGTGGCGAGATGGCGTTTACGATGTATACTGAGTTGTGAGAGCGACGGGATAAAGGATGATGGAATTTAGCTTGAACTGAGCGACGAGAGTGAAATAAAATACGAGAGAGACGCAGCGCGGTGTGAAATGATGGGGAACGCAGTGGGGACGAGGACGCGACGAGAGACGAACTGAAACTGGCTGGAAACTGGGGGGAAAGTGTATTTTTTGTTTTACTGAGTTACAGGGATTTAAATACTACGGAAGCTATAGCTCGGATTTAATTTATCTAAAACGGTAGGAAGGTGCGAATAGACTGTCCGAAAGGCTAGATACGAAAGCGTGTGGAAAAGGACGATAGGGGCAGGGAGCGCGGGCCACTGCGACGGCGAGCTAGAGAATAGAAACTAAAAATAGAGCGCTTAAGCGCACACTCGAGCGCATGTGCGTGCGGACGGAATTCCGACGCAGTAAGTTGTCCAATAATATTCGGAACGAGTTCCGTACGTATTCGAAACCTTCTAGACCAGTAGCGACGTCCCGAGAGTGCTGTGTGAGCCCGTATACGGCGGCGCGCGACTTGCGTCCAAGTTCGTCAGGTCACGTGACTACCCGCGGCTCCGTTCTGAGTGCGTACGCGGTGCGGCGCGGCGGCTCTGTGCGCGTTCGCGCGAGTGCGTTGCGTGTGCGTCGTAAAGTGTTGTGGTGTATATGGAGGTGCTATGGGTACGTTTCGCGTGCTTGAGCGACTTCGAGCGAGGCGGCACGAGGCGAGGCGACCTATTGCGTCATGTATGACCTAGCGCGTTCGAGCGCGTGCGTGCGCGTTCTGTTTGTGTGCGTCGCGCGTGCGTCTGGGCGTGTTCTGGCGCGTTTTCAGAGCGTATACGGATGCGGTGCGCATCAGCGGGCGAAGAGGTGACAATGAGGGATGGCGACCTTCGCGTCGCCATCGCTCGTGGTCTCCCCGTGCAGCCTTCGCGTCGCCGTTGCTTGTGGTCTCCCCGTGCAGCCCCTGCGCTAACCCAGCACCACCGCATGTGATGATGCAGCAACAGCCAACCCCGTCATCAACCGGCGGACTGCGCCCGTTCTAAGTACGAGGGTCGTCGTTAGCTGGGCGAGCCTCAGAGGCATGGGCATGGGCACGGATGGGCGTCCAATGGGCTCGGGAAATGGCAGGGTAGGGAGACGGTCGCGGGTGGGAGGCGAATGGCGGTGCTGGGGTGGCTGGGTCCGTGCAGGCCGCGTCGTCGTGATGACGTGGTAGCGAGCACGAACCAGGCGGGCTGCAGGGAGGCAGGCGGGGGGTGCGGTGGCAGTGGCCACGCGATGGTATGAAGAAGGGACTTCAAGGGAGGACGGGGGCGGTCGCCGCATCCCTCGTCGCTGCGAGCGGATACTGTGGGGAGGTGGATGTGTGTGAGCGGGTGGGCAAGGTGGGTGGCGCGACGGGCGCACCTACTGGGTCTCCCGCTCTCGGGTCTCCCCTGTGTTCCTTCTCCCTTTCGTCCGTCGGTGTTTCCCAAAGCGAGAGCCCACATCCCTGTCGCAGGGGAGGGGCTCAAGCGGGGGTGTGGTGGTGGTACGAGGAAGAAGTCAACCGTGGTTCAACACCGTTGATGGGCATTTCGGCAAACGCCGAAACGCGAGCGCGTCGTCGAACACGACGCGCTGAGCACTTTTGGCTCATTCTTTAGTGCCCTTGATTCTTCAAGGTCGACGGAACAGTACTGGATAGGGCACGACGGCGCATGAGATTAGGAGAGGCACGGTGAGGCGCGATTCGTCGTACGATCGGGGCGGTACATTTTATCGATTGAAATCAATTTTTTTGCTACAAAACGCTCGAATAAAATCAATTCGCACGCAATACATGGGGTACACTACAAGGACTATTGGTAATGTGAATGGGAGGGACAGGAGAGGAGCGTAGCCATGAGGGCGCGCGGGAGGGCGGGACGAGGGCGCGCACGCAGCTGCTGCCAGCCGGTAGCGCAGGCATTCGCCCGATTGCGATCGCGTGCGGGGAGCGTGCCTGAATTATTGCGCCCAAGCTCCATTTTGGACGGGGGCGCGCCGCCAAGCAATAGTGCCTTGGTCCCTAGGGCCGCTGTCTTTCAAATCGGATTGGGCGGAGGGCGCGCCGCCAGGCAAAGGCGGCGCCCAGATCAGACGAGAATGATATATCAGTGGGTACCCTCCCTCATATACAAGCTCAGAGGAGGGTGATATATCGGAGGGCACGCTGCCAGGCAAAGGCGGTGCCCAGACCAGAAGAGAATGATATATCAGACTACCCAGAGGGTACCCTCCTCTATATAAAAGGTCAGAGGAGGGTGATATATCAACGATCACCCTCCTCTAGTACAGGTTCTGATATATCAACCCGCTCTTGCTATAGCAAGGGTTGATATATCAAGATGTCCGGTACAGGTGCATCGATAGCGCCAATTCATCTCGCCCAACATTTCCGGCCTTTAAATATTTGCATGGGGTAGCTGTAGCCCTCTTTGGCGGTCATAGCAGAAAGTCGTGCTAGCCAGAACGACGAGGACAAGTGAAACAAAAGTAAGCCAAAAGCCCGGCGCCGTTCTGGCGCTAGTTCCAATACTGATGCCCTTCACAAGGCTGAGGACAAGCGCAAAAAAGGCGATGTCGATGGTAAAGACTGTAAATGTGACTAACGTCGCTAAGCAGGATAGAACGAACGCAACAAGCTTGACGGTTGATTTTTCAGAGAAGGATGTAAGGAAGGCTAAAAAGATGAATGCAGTGGCTGAAAACACAACAACGGATAAACATTAGGAACTTGGCAATTTTCATATCATCCCTACCTATGATGTGAACCACGAGCCCTCGAGTCCATGAAGATTTGATAATGTTTGAATTGTTCGGATCGGCTCGTGAATCGAATATCGTCACTGCATATCCCAGCTCTATAAATTATGTTTGCAATCGTGGTCACCGCAATAAGCGAAAAAAAAATACTGTTTTGTGTACATGAATGAACGCCATCGTTCGCATATGCGCAAAACCCCCTACATATAAAAATTCAGCACCATTATTTCTCCGGTCAAAATGGACTTTGCTCACCAGATACCCAGCTAATAGGGGGAAGCAAATATATGAATGACGATGTCACGAGAAAAAATGGTCGTACTTACCCGCAGCTCAGTGAGGGTGTCTATACCAGCCACACCACTACCACTCGCGAGATGGACGCGTGCGATGTCGAGGGCCGGTAGGTATGGCAGAGACAATGATACGAAGAGACTGAGCATGAGTGCAGCCAAGAGGAAGATAGTGGCTAGAAGATGTAGAGTGCGATCCATAATGGAAAGAAAGGTGTAGTCTGGGCGCGAGAAGGATATAACTCGAGAAGGGGTTCCTCGACGATTGTATCAGGCAATATTTCAATGTTTTCACCTTGACCAAATAAGAAAAGACTAATTTCAAACTCCTTGAGCTTGTCGAAAGTTGTGTGTCTTAAGACAGCGAGCGGCAGGGATTTGGAAGAAAATGAGAGGTAATTGCATTGAGTGCGGAGGATTTCTTTGTGTTTTCACTGCAAATGTGACATGTTAAGTACGGATCTACCTCGACTTTATTGGGCGCTTAACTCGGGGAAACTGTAAAATGAGCTTCAGAGATTCTAGAGCAAAATAGATGAGCCACCCATGTTAGCGAGAGGAGAAGAGAGAGGAAAAATAGTCTAGGCTTTTGTTAGAGTGACGCGATAACTTTTCCATCTTGGTAATTACTGCAGTTGAATATCAGCCCCCAGCGCTCGGCAGCCATCACAATCAAAGATAAATTCCCGTCCATTGTGACAAAAATCAGGCGATCCTTGCGCTAAGTCTGAGTCTGGTGACTCCCAGCGCAGCCATCTCGATTCTGATGTGCTATATTTTAGACGCGCTGCACACCAATAATATCAGCGCGGTATTCCCAACTACCCTGGTTTTACTAAATTTAAACTTACCGTCTGACATGGTACAAGATTACTACAGAATCAATCAATCAAACGCCAGAAGGTTTTCAAGGAATGTATGTGAGTGGGCGAAAACTCAACTGTTTGAAGAAGTGGGTCCAGCGGCCGTCGCAGCTTGTAAATGCCGTAGCTATTTTTGCAATGAATCTAATGTCGTGATCAAGGCCATTGAAGATTAAAGCCAACGAGATACGGCCGTACATGGGGCTTGTGACATCCCAAGTCTGTGGTATCAAATGCATCACAACGACGGTTTGCGTGGAGCAGGCAAGACAAAAAAAAACATCAACAAGGCAGCAATATCTTCGAGGCTGGAAGATCCAAGGGGATCGTACGAATTTCTGATATCGAAACTGGGTGCGGACTGATAGAAGGAAAAGAAGAGATGAGATGGGAAGGCGAGTTCAACCAAGTCGATATGGTCGTCTGAGTTGGCAAACAACATTCCAGAAAGAGGTAGTGAGACATACTACAAGATAGAATATAAAGATAGGACACAAATATGAAGGCCGAGAGGCGGTCATACTGTACCATGAGTTTTCTGAGCACTCAACTGTGACTTCAAAACCAGGTTGACAACCGAGAAAGTTGAATGCCATAGCGTTTAGGTTATTTGGCATAGGCCGCCATCATCAGAATAGGCAGCAAGATTCACACTGTGAAAAGTGTAGGCATAGAAAAACGTTACCTCAAAGGCAACGGAAAATGTTGCCTGAGGTGATCAAATACAGCACCTTGCCACAGTCACAAAAAGGTCTGCCAAGAGCAGCGAACCATATTAATTAATATATTACAAAAAGATAATAGCAGCGTTAAATGTCACTTGGAAGCAAAGAATGCTGTGAAAAGTAGCAGACAATAACACCCAAGGTAGCAAAGAATGCTGCGAAAAGTAGCGGACAATGACACCCAAGGTGTCAAAAAAAAACACTGAAAGCAACGGAAATTGATGCCGAAGTGTCAGAAAGCGTCGATTAATTGACCTAAAATGGAACAAACTTTGTCACCTCCTTCCCAATGGATAAAATGCTGAGGGGATCGTTCCTCTGCCTTCTTGCAGTGTTGAAGGCCATGATTAATGGTACAAGAAGGCCCATCGACAATTATATCAATCCTACGCATCATTCCCAGTGCCAAAAAAAAAACTTGCCTAGGACATGGAACATCAGAGACTTGTTCCTGCACCCAGACTCGAACGCGAGACCTCGTTGAAACATTACCCTCGTACATTTACCCCTACACCAATAGACCTTTATAAAATGTTAAGCTGACCCAAAATATACCACGTCGTATATGTGTGGTCCCTTTGAGTATTTTTACCTTCAAGTCCCTTGAACCATATTTACTCAACTAGATACAATGGCTTGCAGCTAACACTGCTTATTTCAGCTTCTGTACTTACTATGGAATAGATTGCTTTACTTAGTCATATCATATAGATGGAATCACAATTGTTAGGTATTGCATAGATAAATTACTTGGGTTTGACAGAGACAAGCAATTGTAGCAGACACATCCCAGATTCCCTCGGAACGACCGAAAGCTGTCAGTAACTGTCACCTGCCATTGAGTGCTATTTCTGGCTGCTTCGGAGTGACGCAGAAATTGTTACCTGTAATTAGGTGTCGTTCGGAGTTGCCGGTGCTACTTTGGGAAACTGTTGCTTCTCATTTAGTGTTGCTAAGAACCGAGCGTGCTTGAAACTTAAGCCCACTTGAGTTCTTGTCAGGCTGAATCAGGTCACTTGAGTGCACTTGAGCGACATTGGATCAAGTGCCAGCTTAAGCGACTTAAGTGAGTGCCTGAGCTCCGATTCCTCTTTAGGCAGATCCTCTTGATCAGTGATCAGAATGCCACAGTGAGCTTGAGATGTCGAGATTAGATAGTTTGAAAAATTCATAACTTCGTCAATTCGTATCCAAATTCTATGTTTTTGAGCTCGTTAGAATCGCCAAGTTCTCCTCTACAACATGGAAAGCCGTAATCAGGCACAGGCGCCCCTTTAAATAGGATATAGTGGTTTCACTCTGGAATATAAAATATGAAACTTGGGGACATTCATGCAATTTTTTAGCCTTTCCAGTGCTCCCCAAAAATAAGAATTGAAGTGAATAAGTTTTAGGAATCGAACGACAATAAAACGCACAAAAACTTGGCAATAAAAGTGACAGAAACTTTTAGAATTCACCCCAAGTCACTATGGACTTCTCAGACACCCCTCCTTCCACAATCTCTGCTTATTCCTGCTATTCTCAAGCACCTAATTTTCCTGTATATTACCCTAATGCTCCTTACTCTGCCTACCATCCTCCACAAGGTGGTCCCTCAACATGGACTCACCCTATGCATCCTGTCTCAGCTAAGGCTGGACACGAGTAGTGTTTACTTGCAGGTACCTGTGAGTCAACTCGTGGGAATACTTGCAAGTATACTGACTCGCGGATCCGGATCACTCATTCCCACGGGTATGTCCGGATCCGAGTATGGATTTCTGGGATAGCAAATACTTGTGCAAGTACTTGTGGATATTGATATATTTAATTCTCTATGGCACTAATAATCATATTGCTAAATTTTATCTAATTGTGACTCTAAGAAGTATTTGACATGGTAATATCTGGGTAGTATAATTCAGAGAAGACAAAAATCAGTGGAGAAATGAGTGAGAAACAACTAAAATACTAGCCAATGCAGTGGTTGAGCGCATTTTGTAATATCTCAATCAATTCTCAGCCAAATATTATGGTCGTATGCTAGTTAGAAAGGTAGTTTAAATATCTAACTGTACGCCAATTTGCAAAAGGGTGATGGCTATATTAAACGAAGCATAGGCAAAAGCGTCTTTAAAGTAGTCAAAAAGAGTAGAAAACATAGATACTACTATAGCTCAGCCAAATGTTGCTTAGATATTAAGGTCTAAATTGTATCCTGTGGATCTACATGTCTTCTATTTATGTGCAAGTTTGCAAAAGGTACGGGCAGTTAACGTTTGAACTGCAGGTAAAAGCGTTTTTAGACGCCCAAAGTACTTACTTAAATCAAATTATTAATAACTTTGTCAATTCTTATGCTAAAAATACAATCTTGGCATCGTTCGAAAGGACTTTTAGAGTTCTATAAGTCTATACAGTTTATTTAATACATGATGCTTTGCAAGTACTTGCAAGTTTACCTGTAAGTACTCATCTCTACTTGTAAGGCAACAAGTACTTGCATACTTGCCAATACTTGTGAGTAAATACTCGCGGATCCGAGTCATCCATGGGAAACTACTTGTACGGATCCAAGTATGAGATTTTAGGACTTCAATACTCGCGAGTAAGGATCCGCGAGACTCACGAGTATACTCGTGTCCTGCCTTAGTCTCAGCTACCTTGCCTGTCTCTCAGAATATGATCCCTCAGCCAAGCTTACAATTCTGTAACACATTTGGACCTTCAGAGACTTCTTCTAGGGAGACTGCATCTATGCCAGCCCAACTGATGACGAATGCAACAGCATCCACTCGAAAACACACAGTACCACAAAGCACAGCCGCCACAGGTGCTCGTAAACGGGCTCGCCGTTCTGACATAGAAAATCAGCCGACATCTCACGGTGCTACCAATGTACTTCCGAGTACTTCATCGAACCCACCTATTACTGGTACTGGTCCATTCCGCCCACCTCTTGCCACTGCTACACACCAGCATCCAGCATTTACAGCATTTACATCAATACTTCCAAAAGATAAGAAAAGTATGAAGATTGCTTCAGATGTTTGGCACTTTATGTGACGAGTGGACCAGAAATCAAGGCCGACTACTCCTGATAGCACACAGGACAATGAAATACTCACAGAACGACCCAAAGACTGTGCATATCTGGCATGTCGCCTCTGCATGTAAGTGTGCTATTTATATCGGAATTTACGCGCCCACTGATACCAAAGTTCTAACCAGTGGCCGCGATTGGCATGCTTGGACAAATGGGAATGGACAAACCGAAAAAATAAGAAGGCATCTACATGAATCACATTGGCCAGTCTATCGAGAGTTCGTTCTTCAGCACAAGCTCAAAGGATGGGAAGCTATTGCCAGAGGTGAAATTCCAGAGGCAGCCGGCGGTGCAGCTCGCAAATCAAATGAAGGGCACGAGTCATTCACATTAGATGGCTTCTATAAACGTTTGGCTGAATGGATAGTGGTAGATGATCAGGTAGGAGGAATATACCTTCGAAATAACCCCAGTTTACTTAATTTTTTTTGTTCCCCAAGGCACCCAATGTTGTAGACTGCAAGGAGCTGCGAGAGCTAAGAGCTTTTATTATACATCAGTCCTCAGCTTGCAGATTCAGACATTCCACATCGAACAACTATAACAAAACTAATTATTGGGAACTTCCAAAGGGAGTACCAAAACATTCTCAATAAAATACAGGTGAGTTTTTTATATTCTATGTCATATAAACCAAAGCTAATTTATCGAAGTCATCGGAAGGCCGTGTCTCATTTACAAGTGACGTTTGGTCTCGCAATGACTTATCCGCATTTATGGCGGTAACTGCCCACTATTTGGTAAAGGTGGATGGCCAATTAATCCTTCGCAATCGATTGGTTGCCTTCCGACACCTACAAGGAAGTCATACCGGTGAAAATCTTGCAGAAGCATTTTTTCGCGTACTGAAGGAGCTTGGTGTTCTTGACCGGGTGAGTATTTCGTTATATTTTCCTCTGAGCAAGTCAGTGACTAATGAAATTTAACTTAGATCGGCATGATTACACTTGACAATGCCTCAAATAATAATACTTTTATGGCAAGTCTTCAACGTCACCTCAAGGAAGTGGGAATTGACTTTGACGAGCACCAAAATCGTGTTCGGTGAGTCTTAATATCAGAATTTCAAGTATTGTATAACTTAAAAGGAGAATTATCAGGTGCTTTCCACACGTCACTAATATTGCAATGAAAATGGGCCTCAAATACCTTACAAAAATCGTTGGGATTGACAAGGAAATTCAAGATGCCTCTCTGTTAGATGAATTTCTGCCCGAAATAGCAGACATACATTGGGAGTATAACTCAATTCTTGAAGGTGATATCATTAGCGCTGCACGCAGACTAGTCAATGCATGCCGTGCATCAGGACAATGCTGTGAAGCTCTCGAAGGCATAATCGAGGAGGGTAATGCAAATGAATGGTTCAAAGATGCCAATAATAAGCCCTACTCGCTCGATCTGCTTGTCCTGCTACGCGATGTCGACACACGGTGGTCTTCAATTCTGTATATGATTGACAGGCTCATTATTTTATACCCAGTAAGTGTTTAAATTGCTATTTTCATCGAAAAATTCTCGGTACACTTCTAATGCACTTAATGTTGTAATCAGGCTGTCAAAATTCTTCTCGAGCGGCCTGATCATGCAGATATCTCTGATTATGCACTGAATGACCTCGAGCTCACTGTCCTCTCAGACGTAAGGATGTTTCTGAGCGTCTTCCACCTCGCACAGCAGATTGTATCTGCAGAGAAGACCCCAACTTTATCAATTGTAATCCCTATCTACGAGAACTTGATCAACATGCTCACAAATCTCAAGCGTCATCTACCGAATCTTAAACACGCGATATCAGCTTCGATGGGGAAACTTTAAGAATACATGGGAAAGGCTCGTAATACCAAGATGTACATCTTGGCAATGTGTATGTTTAATCCTTAATCAGTTTACTTCTCTATTAACATTGAATTCCATAGTAATTGTGACGACTGGATACTTAGGTACTTGTACAGAGGACTGTAGATCACATGATAGTCACATGTTACCATGTAGATACAGCCATCCAGCTGTATTAGATAATCAGATTTACCTTTAACCTTGACTTGAAGGACGGATCCACACACTGCCGGTATGACCAGATAGTCTACTCCCTACCATGGGTCATATGGGGGCACAGGCGAGCCTTACCACGCAGATCTCTCTGGCTGAGCATCCATCCCTGCTTGCCTGGTCAACGGCTCACATTGCCCTGGATAGGGTCACATTCCTCCTGAGTAGGATTACAACTCTCCCTCTCCCTGGATCTCCATCCAGCCCTCTCTCCAGGTCTCCTCCAGCCTTCCCTGAAGTCCCCTCGAATGCCAGATGCAGACCACAGGCATCACAATGGTGGGGGCACCGCGGACTTCTCTCCAAGAAGGTTTCAAGATGACCTGGCTCTCCTTGCCTATCCTCCCTTGGGTCTGTGGAGGTTGACTATGATGAGTAGTCCCCCCTAGGATCTGAGGTCCTCTGAACCCCAGTGGGTTGACCTTTCAATGCCAGCTGGCATCTGATTTGTGTCCCTACTAAGGGTTTGGGCTTAGGACTTGCTTAGGACTCCCTCCTTTCTTCTCCCCTTGGATTTCAGTGGGTTGACTGTCTCTGATAGTCCCTACTCATTTCTAAGGTTCCTCCTGACCCACAGTGGGTTGACATTTGTGCCAGCTGGTACTTGTGTCCCTACTCCTGGGTTGGACTCTATCTTTCTCCTTTTCCCTTTATGCTCTCCCTTCACCTTTTTGCTATGCCCTTCACCCCTTTTCTACCTTCCCTCTGGTCCTAGGAATGCTCCTCAGCCAAGGAGTTCCTCTGGAATTGGACTTATGATGATTTGGAAGGAAGATGATGATACTGGTTGGATTGATGGCCCCATATCTCCCCAACCACTCCTTAGATCGACAAGCGGATTTTTGCGGCTTGTAGCCCTCGTCGAAGCGATATCGAACGCGCCCTCGATGGCCCCAAACGACCCACCTTTGGGTGAGAAACAGATGCTGAGACATTTCGATGTCCTGAGACGAAATCGATTCGTTCTCGCTTCCCAAACCTCGGACCATCAAGATCTCTTCGGATTCGAGCTCGTCTCATCCGTCCGGTTCTTTCGAGCCCGAGATCGTTGAATTCCGAGCGCAGGAAGTTCCGAAATCCCTGCATGTTGTCATGCTCCTCTGTTTCTGGTCTAAGAACAGAGATGCATCTGTTTCTCCTCAACCGTTCCATGGATCGCCAAGCGGTTTCTTGCTACTTGTGGGCCTTATCAATCGATATCGAATGCGCCTTCAATCACCTCAGATACTCCACTTTTGAGTGAGAAGCGGATGATGAGACATTTCGATGTCTTGAGACGAAATCAATTCGTTCTCGCCTTCCAGACCCCGGATAATTAAGGTCTTTTCGGATTCGAGCTCGGCTCATTCGTCCGGTTCTGGAGAGCCCAAGATCATCGAATTCCGAGCAGACGACGTCTCCAAAATCTTCGATGTCCTCCTGCCCTGCTGTTCCTACTCTGAGGACAGGAATTCATCCGCTTCTCCTCAACCAGTCCACGGATTGTTGGCGGTTTTTTGCGCTCCGTCGCGCCTTCGAGGTGTTTCCAACGAGCCCCTGCGCGTGTCTAGCAAGCATTTCCAAGCGAGATATGGCCTTTGAGACATTTTGGTCTCCTGATGTGAAACCAAATTCGTTCTCATCAACGACTGCCCGTATCTGGGTGATCTCTTCGGATTCGAGCTCGCCTCATCCGTCCGGTTCTATCGAGCCCAAGATCATCCCATTCCAACAGGAGAACCTTCCGAAATACTGGCATGTCCTCATGCTCCTCCATTTCTC
Source organism: Pholiota molesta (assembly GCA_014925825.1). Taxonomy (NCBI): domain Eukaryota; kingdom Fungi; phylum Basidiomycota; class Agaricomycetes; order Agaricales; family Strophariaceae; genus Pholiota; species Pholiota molesta. The sequence continues at coordinate 30,442 of JACGCK010000348.1, forward strand.
CTGTTATGAGCAGAGTTGGGCCATATCTCCTCAACCGCTTCGTCTATATTACGCGGTTTCTTGCGCTGGAAAGCCCTTGTTCGCCTCGTTGAGACGCCCTTGAATGTTCCAAACCGTTGCATATGCCCGAGCTATGACTTTACAGTCATCTCAGCCTCCTGATGAGACATCAATTTCGTTCTCATCAACCGCGGGTCTACTCATAAACGGATTTCGGATTCGAGATCTACTCATCCGTCCCGTTTTAATGAGCCCAAGATCATTGGATTCCGAGCAGTAGATCATCCTGGGACTTTGCCATCTACACTGGCTCTCCCTTGATCATCCTATGACCAGAGATCGTCTCATATCTCTGTGAAAACTGCTCAGATTGACTCGCGGTTTTTTGAGGCCTCAAGAGCTCGCTTATACGCATCTAACGATGCCCTGCGCGACGAGAACGAGTGACATTCAACCGACTTCTGCCCTTTCAGTCATTTGGGCTCTCTAGAGTCACTTCATTCCGGATCTCAACAACTACTGCTTCAATTCGTTAGCTCTTTTGGATTCGAGCTCGACTCATTCGTACGGTTCGAACGAGTTCAAGAACATCGAATTTTACACAGTAGAATGTTCTAGATGCCTGATCTCCTTCTCCCTGTCCCATACTTTCTACCTTGGGCGGAGATTGGGCAATATATCTGGATCAACTCTTGAGAACCTGTCGGTTATTTTTGCGTTCGTTTTACTCCTCAAGCCGCTTCTTTTGAGCCCTTGAACGTGGAGAACGATGGCTATTTGGACAAGTAAAACTCCTTGGCCCATTTCGGAGCTCTGCCCGGAATTTCGCTCGATCTCAGCAACCAGCTCATGGACTCGCGATAACCCTTCAGATTCGAGCTCGCCTTGCTGTCCGGTTTTAACAAGCCCAAGAACATACAATGCTACCAGTAGATTGTTCTGGGGGGCCCACTCTGCTCTCCTACACCTTGATCCATATTAGAGACAGACTGGGCCGTAACTTTTGAGCCGGACCTGTGAATCCTTCGAGGTTTTTTGGCTGTGCTGGGCTATGCAGGGCGCATCTTTCAACCCCTGCTCAAGCGAATCCATGGAGTCTCGATGAGGAGTGCACTTTTGCCTATTTTGGACCTCTGGTCCGAAATTTCGTTCGCTTTTGGCTTCCATCACCTCTAGCCCTATTCTGCTTTGGAATTCGACTTCTCCTTCTTTGTCCGGTTCTAACGACACCCAAATCACCCTGTTTTGACCAGTTGAACACTCTGGGGGGCCCATCTTCCTCCTTTCCCTCTATTTCTATCACTAGAGCGAAGATTTGGCTGTCTCTCAAGAACCAGACCTCCTATCCCTTAGCGAATTTTTGCGGCTTGTTAGGCTACGCAGGCCGCTTCGAATAAGCCCTTGCGCAGGCCAAACGAACGAAATTCGAGCGAACTAGACCACATGTCTCATTTCAGTGCTCTAATCTGAGACGAAGTTCGCTCTTGGAAACCATGGCAGGTTCCCTTCTGGAGGCTTCGGATTTGTATTCGCTCGACTCTCCGGTTCTATTGAGCTCAAGAACATGATGATCTATTCAGTGGAATATTCCGGGACATCATCCACTCCTCATCATTCCTTCCCACTTCATCATCAGGAAAGATTGGCACATATCTTCGGAACAAAGCTTTGATTCTCACGCGGTTTTTTGGGCCTTGTAACGTTTGCGAAGACGCAACATTCAAGACCTTACTCGCATGGAATGATGCATTTTCGAATTTACCATCCTCTTTCCTCCTCTTCCTACCCTTCAATGAAGATTGACCTATATCTCCGGAACGGCTGCTCCGTTTTCCACGCGAATTTTTTGGCTCTGTTACGATTGCGAAGACGCATCTTTCAAGCCCTTATATGCGCAAAACGACGAAGTTTCGAAAGTGCTAGGCTTTCCTTCCCTCCTGCTGAGCTCATTCAGCATATCCTGACTAGTGGGCCTCTTTTCCTTTCCATTTTTATGCCTTCTCTTTGCTTTTTTCCACCTGCCAGAGTCCACTCTGTCCTTTCCTTCTTTCTTTCCACTCTGTGGCCTTGGATTTTCTTTTCCTCTTTTTCTTCCTTGGTACTTCTTTTGCTGCCCATTCCTAGACATGCCTCATCCTATGACCACTGTCTGGCCTGCACACCAAAAGAAGTGGGGGGCAGGGGTAGGGGGTAGGACCATGGGTCCTGAGGAGGCCTAGCCTCCTCCTATTACCCTATCTATCCCTATGTCTGGGATCATAGCCTGATCCCTTGGAGGAGCTGCCTTATGGCTATGCCCCTAGCTCCTTCAGGATGCTGGATTGGCTGACCCTCCTATATGGAGCAGGAAAGCTATCCTCTGCATCCTCTCAGATCTTTCTAGATCTGTAGAGCTAGTCTAGAGCTTTGCTCTAGCTCTTGGAGGATGCCTTGGGATTGGTTGACTCTCCTATCTGGAGCTAGGAAGCCATCCTCTATTCCCTCTTTGATCTCTTGTAGATCTACCTTGGAAGGCTAGAGAATTTGGGAACCAAATTTTTTCTCTTTGCTCATTTTATTTTATATTTGCTTATTCTTCCCAAATTTTTACTTTATATATTCTTTTGGCCTAGTTTGGGGGGCCATTGTGATTCTTTTTCTCTTTATTTTTACCTATATGTTTTATGCTTGTTTTCCATTTTCACTTAGAGTACATGCCCTCTGGACAAGTGGGGGCTCTGTGACGACTGGATACTTAGGTACTTGTACAGAGGACTGTAGATCACATGATAGTCACATGTTACCATGTAGATACAGCCATCCAGCTGTATTAGATAATCAGATTTACCTTTAACCTTGACTTGAAGGACGGATCCACACACTGCCGGTATGACCAGATAGTCTACTCCCTACCATGGGTCATATGGGGGCACAGGCGAGCCTTACCACGCAGATCTCTCTGGCTGAGCATCCATCCCTGCTTGCCTGGTCAACGGCTCACATTGCCCTGGATAGGGTCACATTCCTCCTGAGTAGGATTACAACTCTCCCTCTCCCTGGATCTCCATCCAGCCCTCTCTCCAGGTCTCCTCCAGCCTTCCCTGAAGTCCCCTCGAATGCCAGATGCAGACCACAGGCATCACAGTAATTAATCCACAGATTAAGCTGCACTGGGCAGAGACTCACTGGAGGCCCTCGGAAATTCTTCAGGCCAAAAATTGGATCAATGAAGCGGTATGTTATGCTCATAAAACACTTATTTCGATTTTCTAAAGTAAAATACAGATGCTGGTGCACCAAAAAAGCATTCGTGTTTCAAAATCAACAAATTTTGCGGCTCCTGCGGTTGTTTCCCTTCGTAAAGTTGGCATACCATCACGCACCGCCCTATCACAACGCACCGGGATGTCTAATCTTAATGCCCTTGTTGCACATTTATCATCCGAGTCACTTTCGGATGAAAACAGCTCCAATTTGAATGAAGGATCACAAGCTTTGAGCAGCAGTATATCCGATCTGGATCTTTTTGAACAAGATATGGCTGCTGTACAGGATGAATTGCAGAAGTGGACTTCATCTGGAATTATTACCGACGCAACTGAGCTCGATGAGTTTGATCTCGTTCGCTTTTGGCAGGTAAGTGACTACTTAACTCACAGAATAAAGTATTCTAAAATTTCAAACTCTTTATAGAATAAAAAGCATGAGTTTTCGATCCTTTATCGGATCGCTCTTGATGTCATTCCGGTTCAAGCCTCGGCAGTGCCTTGCGAGCGCGCTTTCTCGTCAAGCAAAGAAACGGATACCAACCGCAGATCAGGGCTGGGGCTTGAGTTTATGGAAGTCCTGCAGATGTACAAGTGTGGAGTTACAAACCGAGAAGTATGCAGGCGGAAGCGCCGCATTATTGCTGGACAACGGTTTGCGTGGTGCGGCGCACCACGGGTTATCTTTTGTTATCTTTCATATTGCACGATTTGCAATGATACGGACTCCTATGTTTTCGTACCTAGGAGAATCATATAAGTAGAGTCTTGTGTCGTCGTGTCACCTCAGTTGCGTTCTACGCGTGTACTGAGGTGAGCACCCCGACTTTCCGTCTAATCTACTGTACGCTGATGTCCTATGTAGAATATCTACGTTCTATAGGTACATCTAATCATATCTAGTTGCGTTCTACGCGTGTACTGAGAATATCTACGTTCTATAGGTTATGGGCCCCGAACCCAGTACTTAAATCACGAATTCAACTCAAACCTTTGCGAAACAAACAAACATTTTCCCAACCCTTTACCCTCTCCTATCATGTCCACCTCCACTGCGAAACTTGGAGACAGCCTGATGAAGGTCCCGGCGCTCGACGTTGAGAGGCTTGCTATCGGGCAAGACACGAAATCAAAACACACACAACACCAGCGGAGTGAGATCTATACTCTGAGATCGAGCGACGCTCTCAAACAAAACAAAGAAACCTTCTCTTTAGGGTGGGGTACTAGGTGGGGTGTCTTAATGACTTATCTCAGAACGATATCAATGCCCCAAGTTCGTTTGTATAGGGTTTAGGGATATATTCAGAGGCTTTTAGTTTTGGAAACTTTGAACTTTGAACTTATCACTGGGTGAACAAGTAAAGTGTATGGGTTTATAAGTGTTTTAGGGTTCTCTGATGATCCAACTGCGAATGCGAATGACAATCGTCGAGTTTAAGAGTCAAACAAGAGAAAGAGATGGACGTCGTCGTTCACTTTTCGACTATTCCACAGTCACTGCGACTGTATGGCTACCGAGTGGGTTTCTGACCACTATGACTACCACAGCAACACTGGCTGTATGACTACCGACGGCACTCTGTCCGTATGACTTCCAAATCTGATCTCTCTTTTACTCTCTGAACTCTCTGATGCAACTCTTTGGATTCTCTTTCAAACTCTGAAGTCAAACGATATTTATCCTATTATCTCAACTAGGGCGCAACGCCTCTTTGTGATCTAATGGGTACCAATTGCTTGTTATTACAGGTAAAAGCGACGCTAATTTATAGTACATGGGTTGTATGCGATATCTCTGAAAATAAAATAGAAACAAAGAAAGAACAAACAGTCTAAGCGAAGCTTGGGTCTAGGGTTTTGACCTGATGACCCAAGTCCCACATGGTATGGTCCAAGGGTATTTCCTTTTGGTTTCTCTTTAGTGCCCCCTGTGTTTAGAGTCCTATCACTGGCCAACGAAGGCTCACGCGACAGTTCTGTTTTTAGAATTGGCGCGGTACATCAACCATCGCCTATTTATAGTGTTGTTTCGACACTAAGCGCCAACCTTCGGTCTCCTCCTTCAGAAATGCCGAAGTCGACCGGTCCGGTTCGGTTGTTTGGGTTATGCCGGAATACACGTGATACGCACGCCGCTATAGCGCCTTCTGATGCGTATCGCGTGGCAGT
>JACGCK010000349.1:0-35850 GCA_014925825.1 Pholiota molesta
TCCGTGGCGAACCGTTTGCTGCAACTGACGCCGAATCCCCGTTCTTCTCGTTTCGGCCCTGTTCGCGCTCTTCCGCTTCGAGGTCTTCTGATGTATTTCGAGGCTTCAGGTCACATAAGGCGCTCATATACATCTGAATATCCGCATTGGCTTTGCCATTGTCGCAATGAAGAAGACACGCGCCTTGGTGTTTGAGCAGTAGATGGGGACATACTCGAACTAGCCTGCACAAGAGGCGTTTGAGGCGTCGCCGAGTGCGATGTAAGGATCCATTTGACCCGGTCTTGGTCATTTTATCGAGTTCCCCAAATTCACGGAGTACGTTACTAGAGAAAAATGATGACATCGGAAAACGAAAATGCATAACACGATCAGCAAAACAAATGCCACCCAACGCAAGGCTTGGACGTACTCTATATCTGCGCGCAATGGGATATTTTGTTCTCCAGAATTCTGCGTTGCGGAATTATATTCCTAGTATCGGTTGGTGAGTGAACATATATGCACCAATTTGCTTTTCCGGTGTAGAGACAAATTAAAATTAAGACGTACCTCTTCAAGTTCATTGTGACGGCGCTTCAGATTCTTCTGGGATTCGATAATTTCCTGTTGCGACTCGGATTGAAGTTGTCCGGATGATAAAGGAGGTGAGACGGACGGCGGTCCCATAACGGTGTCCATGTCTGTGGCCATGTTGTGCAGCAGCAAGCGAGACCCGCTCGTAAGTCGAGAGCGAAACGGACAGACCAAAAGCCGATAGTGGCGGTATGGGAAAGAAAAAGGGCGAGCGGGCGAAACGCTGAATCGAATTCGTCAAAACCAAGAATCTCGGGGCAAATCACAGAAGGCACAGTGCCAAAGTGGACCAAACAACCTAATCATAACGCCATCCATTACAAACAAATACAACTAACTGCCTCATGTTTGTTCCCGGGTCGTTTCAAATCTCACAGAATCCTCTGTAACCTGGTTCCGCTTGCGCTGCACTCAACTTTGAATATTTAAAGATTCATGAGAGTTGTCTGAAGTGCCATACTGGCGATAGTTTGGGATGGACACACAATCTCCTGAAGACGTTGCCAAACAAACCCGATGCCGATCGGATGTTGCGTTCAATGAGGCCACACCCCTTCAGACTCCGAAACTTTATTTGAACCATCTCCCAACCTATCCTCGAACACGTTGCGCTCTCCTCATACCACTAGTATCCTTCTAGAAACAGGCCAATTCTGCTCCCTTTCATACCTTTCTTGTCAATCTGATCTACAAATGAACCTAAAGCAACCCGTAGTGGGTACGCGCCAAGTACGCGCATAAAGAATCAACCCCAGGGTACAAACAGATGGAAGAAAATACACACACGCGGCTGTGTACGAATAGACCGTAAACGTCGCCAATTCCACAATTCATGCGTCAGCCAACTTTGGCGCAACCAAATCTGACATCAGTTGTGCCCAGCAAAGGTCGGCTGACCACTGCTGACCAGAGGACGTGCGACTAGTACTCTTAGCTGAGGACAAGGATCAAATTCAACCTCGACGAGCATCGTAATCATTAATTTCACGCAAGGAGCTCCTTTGGACATAATAAAGTCAAGAGCTGTATAGCCCATTCATGCCTAATTGCGGCATCACATTTCCTCGTTCACTGCGCACGCATGCCTTGAATCGTCCAAGCACCTGCTCTGATAACTGCCAAATAACTGCTCTTCGACTTCACGTGTAATACACGCCCCAAGTTGCTGGAATGGATGACATTTGGGTATTTTCTATCGGGTTATACTCGCTCCACGGCTGCATCTATGCACTTGCACGTAAATCAAAGTCTATTGATTCTTTGAACAGGCCTACCAATATATGCCCATGAACTCGCACAGCTTGTTGCCTAGCACATGGACATGTCGTATCTTTGGACTCTCAATTTCCGCGCGAGTAACTATCGGTGTGAAAAGAACTTCGCGCGCGTTGGATAGGCAGGGATGTGCCCAGGGATAGCGTGATCACGTCGTTTAAATTAGTCAAGCTTTTCGACAGACGGTCAGACCCTTCATTTTAATACAGCGGCCAATGCGTAATCGAAACGAGTCTATGGTGATGTTCAATCAGCGTTCGATGGCCCAGCTATCGTACACTCGATTCTTTCGCCACTCTCGACGAAGTCATCTTCGTCTCTTACATTCACTTCCCGTCTCTTCCTGCCGCTCCAACATACTTCTTGTCCGAATCATAACTCAATTGTACCACCGGCCCGATGGGTAAAATGTCTGGATGCTATTTGCACAACACTCACATATTCTATGACCAATCTCTAACGAAATCGAAGCTGAATTTCGACACCAAGAAGTCAAAGAATCAGCGAGTCGGCCCTTCAATATCCTTCTTCTCTTTCCATCATGGTCATATTTACGTTTACCCTCCAAGTCGTATGTGAACTGATGCATACATATCTCATTGGAGAAAGTCTACAATCATCGCTTACCGTCCAGGCCTTGCAAAAACACCCTCTCCAAAGCTAGTAAGCTGTGCCCACAGTTGATGAAACACCTCGGCCTACCTACGCTTTCCAGTAACGCTACCTTCTTAACATAGAGTCTCCTTTCAATTCTCAACCTATAGGCTATAATCGTACGTTATTCAGCTGCGATGCTATATATACATAAGAAACCAGGTAGCTGTCTCAGAAGGTTCATCATAGAGACTACACCTACTATACAAACTCAAAGAAGAGCAATCCATCTTCTGCTGCCTCAATCTGTTCACACGAAAGTCCTCTACGCACTACCACCATTAATTTGGAGGCAGTCGCTTATGAAATCTCTGGTCAAATCGAACTGGGTGCCCCATTTCTCTTCTGCGTCCGGTGCAAAATCGAAAAGGTGATCCACATCCGGAATCTCCAGTAGTACCGCGCGGACCTTCGCAGCCACCACCAAGGCATGGAAATGGTACGACTCCTCGGGAAGGACGGCGGTGTCCGCCGTGCCATGCATCAATAACGTCGGGGGCCAGCTGGCGTCCACTGCCAGCTGAGGGAAAAGACGCCTATGTTTCTCCGGAATTGCCTTCTCCAAATTACTAAAGTTCTTGCTTTCATCCTCCAGAACCGTACGCAGGGCCCCGCTGAAACTCGGCTCATGTTGGCCAGTGACAAAATCGAGGTAGGTACCGAGCTGCAGATATAACGGAGCCATCGCGAATCGTCGACTTGTAGGAGGTATACCGATAACAAAAGGTATATCAGACGTAGGCGCAATGGGTCCGTTGGAGAATGGGTAAATGTAATCCTGGAATTGAGAGGGATCGAGTAGATTTCGACCCATGAAGAAGGGCTTTGTCTTTGCTTGGAGGTACTGAGGGATCTTTCGAAGACAAGGACATCAATATGGCGACAAAAATTATGGAGGTGGAGCTCAGAACTTACCAAGTAATTACCACCTGTAGAGTATACGCTGAATACACCCTTAGGCTTCGGTGATGCGTGCATAGCTGACAAGTACGCCAAATATCCACCAGCGCTAGACCCGCCTACAACGATTCTATTTTCATCAATCTTATATTTCCGATCACCGGCGCTTAAAGTCTCCTTGGCCAAGAAAGCAAAAAGATCTTGAATGTCTTGGATGATATCATGGACGGATGCCGGTGGGATAAGCTGATAATCGACGGAGATAACTGCGCATCCGAGTGCAGTAACGCGGCCTATTGGAATAATTGATATCAATCCAAGTTATAGTTGATGTGATGGATATCGGACATACGAAGGAGCCATGGAGGCAATGCAGCCCTGTTTCCTATGTGTAGTCCTCCTGCATGGAAGTAAATAACCGCTGGAATCCGATGTTCCCCGCTTTCATTTTCGGCATCGGCTTTGGTGGTCGGCTGGTGAAAATCAAGATAGATAGGTGCACCGTCTTCAAGGTGTTTGTAGGCAACAGTGGTAGGGTACATGGTTATTGAAGTTCTGAGGTACGAATGATAACGAGGTTTTCCGAGTAGGAGATGAACGTTTAAAGGTTTGGCCACCCAGGTATTTAACTTGAAGTGTGGTCAACTACTAATCATAAGGATCAGAGTCAGATCTCCCCCCATCAGTTTCTTTGCCGCTCATGACCTTCACGATTACAAACTCCTATAGGGATTGGCAAATTCGATTACGAAGTCTTTAGCAATCTTCATTGTCGCTCAACGTAATACTTACGCAGCGGTCAGCAAGCACCGCTCTATCCCATATTCCCATCAATGCGGTTGGATGAACCAATTGTTTGCCAGTCAAAACCATTCAACGCTGAAATACCCAAATGTAGTCAACCGAGGCCTACCGAGGCTCCCCGAGTGTTCCGGACAAGTTTCATGAATTCATGTATCATTTAGATCTTTAACACTCAGTGTAATTATATTTAGACTTGTGGATAAATAGTCTATGACTGAAGTGCGATTCGCGCTCTCTGTGGGCAATGGTTAGTAAATACGGTGTCTAAGCCTTGTTTAATTCTGAATCGCATATCTAATCAGTGTGATAGCCTTGGGCGTAACCTATTTTGATAACGGGCGAAAAAAGATTGTTGAAATACCAACTAATACCAATCAGAAAGTAGCTTCGGGCTAGTCATTACACGGCAACTAATTAATATGCATACATCATTTAAACGAGTCTTCCAATTCCATACAAACGACATCCATGTACTTCCATGTCGGAGATATAAACCTTCCTTACCTCCATGTACTCACCAATAATCCAGGCGACTTCAACTTCCAGAAAATGCGCAATGTATGCTGAGCGCTGATCTATGCAAGATGTATGGCAAAGGGCAGTGGTCTATTCTTGGATTGCCCCCGGCCCAGGCATCGGAGAACATGACGTAGTAGGCTCTCGCTCCGCTGCATACTCCGACTCAGGCGCCAATAATCGAGCGCGGTCATGATTGTCCGGTGACTGCTAAAATCCACTACTTAAACTTTTCGCCTCGACACACGGATCTTCTTACCTCAACGGGGTGAGAAGTGATAGGCTAGGCAAATCGAAGAACTTTCTGGAGTTAATCGCTAATCCTATAAAAAGCGAGACAGCAGGAATGGGAGTACCCAAGTTCCTTCTTCCTCTTCCTGCAAACTACTATGAAATTCGTCCTTTCTGTCCTCGCTTCCACCCTCTTTATTGGCTCTGCGCTTGCTCAGAGTATTGCCATTGGATTTCCAGCAGATGGAACTCCCGTAACGGCGGGGTCGACCATCACTGTGGAGATTGACTGTTATGAGGAGACTCGGAGAGGAGAGGGAGAAGCGGACAATGGTATTGGGAGTGACTAACAAGGTGGAAGATGAGTGTCTACGTATCTAACAGGCGTCTTATATATGTGATCAGAGATGATCGGTAGGGGATTGGGGGAGGTAGGTGGCACGTGTGGAGGGAACCGTAACATTACCCCCTCTCTAAGAAAAGGTGTCCGTAGAAGAGAGAAAAAAACCAAACCAATGAAAGAATCACAAAGTAGAAATATAAGAACGAAGAACATTATTTGGATCATCATACGAAGCCAGAGTCGCAGGATCAAGCCATTTGGCGTCTTCAGCGTTTTGACCACGAAGGAGCACGAGGAAATGACGAGTGTTGCGTAATTCACGATGCGAAATTATGGAAGAGATACAAGGAGTTTCATTCGGAATCTCAGGAATACGAGGCGGTTCGAGTTGCGAGGGGAACTGTGGGCTGACGAAGGGTACCAATTTTGAAACATGAAAGACGTTGTGAATTTTCCAAGATTGTGGCAGTTCGAGACGATAAGATTGCAAGCCGACTCGTTGAAGAACTTTAAAAGGCCCGTAACGACGATCATCGAGCTTTTTGGAAGGGCGTGCAGTGTTGATTCCGTTAGCGTCTAACAGAACCAACGAGCCAACAGCGAGAGGGGGCGCTTCACGGTGATGACGATCGTATGCGCGCTTCATGGACGCGGCTGCCAGTCGCAGAGCAGCCGAAGTTTCCTGTGATAATGCCGACATCTGAGCTGCGAATTCGTTCGCCTTGGGCACAGAAGAATTTACAAGACGAAGAGGCGCTAAAGGACGGGGTGGATCCCGGCCATAGTTCAGGAAGAACGGCGAAAAACCTGTCGACGAATTGACTCTGTTGTTCAGGGCAAATTCAGCGCAAGCGAGCCATTCAGCCCAGTCAGATTGGCGGTCGTTACAGAAGATCCGTAAGTATTGCTCTAGTTCCTGATTCGCGCGCTCCGTCTGTCCATCGGTCTGAGGGCGTCGAGCTGTAGACAAATTTTCCGTTATTCCTAAAAGTTGGTTAAGCGCGCGCATAAAATTGAAACAAATTGCGGTCCGCGGTCGGAGATGATACGGAAAGGAAGCCCAAAATCTTTCCAAACGAAGTCGCGATACTTTTTAGCAGCCATTTCGGAAGAGATGGTTTTGTTGCACGGAATGAGTCGTACCATCTTCGAAAGCCTGTCAACGCAAACCATGACGGAATCGTAACCTCTTGAGCGAGGCAAGTCGGTGATGAAGTCGCATGAAATGATTTGCCAATAACCCGTAGGTATTTCATTTGGAGTCAACAAGCCCAGAGGTTTTTGACGCAAAGGCTTAGACCTCTGGCACGTAGAGCAGCCATCAACGTAAGCATGAGCGTCCTTCGTCATCGTTGGCCACCAATAGTCTCGCAATATGAGTTCAACAGTTCGAGTTCGACCAGGATGCCCACTCGCAATTGAATCATGGCATTCACGAAGGACGCGTTCACGGAGGGAATCAACATCAGGCACAAAGATTCGATTGTACCATGTCGCGACACCGTCCGCAAATGCCCAACCGGTAGCGGAGCTGTGGCGTTCGAACACAGACTTTGCCAAAGAAGCATGACCACGTATATCCTCGACCAAAGTGCTTGCTACGTACTCAACGGAAGACCTGCGAATGTGCTCAGGTCTTAGCAGAGTAACAGATTCGTTATCGCGGACCCCTTGTCGTAATCCGGACGTCGAGACAGAGCATCAGCGCAAACCATCGACGATCCCGGCTTGTGTAACAGCGCGAAGTTGAACTCGGAAAGCTCAAGTGACCAACGAGCTTGCCTGCGGTTCAGTTTCTGGTTCGACATGAAGTACTGCAAATTCTTGTGGTCAGAATGGATCTCAAACGGGTCTTGGGAACCATGAAGGTAACGACGCCACTCCGCAAGCGCGCGCATGATGGACAGAAGCTCGCGATCATGAATATCATAATTCCGCTCGACTTCGTTCAACGCTTTGGAGAAGTAGGCGACAGGTCTCCAAAAATTATCTTGCAATTGCGTCAGCACAGCACCAGTGGCGTAACCTGAACTGTCAGCTTCCACGCGAAACGGCGCATCATCTAGAGGTAACGCCAAAACAGGTCCATTGACTCCGGCTTCGCGCAAGGTAACGAAAGACTCCTGCTCCGCCGTTGTCCAAGACCAAGGAACGGACCCGCAAAGACGGTTTAGAGGAGTAGCCAGCTTGGCGAAATTACGAACGAACCGTCGGTAAAAATTGATAAACCCAAGAAATTGCTGAACATCTTTCTTGTTGCGCGGTACCGGCCAAGCTGCCAAAGCTTCGATCTTTTTTGGATCCATTCGCAAACGCCCATGGGAGACAATAACACCAAGGTACTCGACCTCAAGAGCTTCGAAGACACATTTTTCGGGTTTCAGACACAGCTTGTGTTCCTGGAGAACATCAAGAACACGACGAGTGAGTAAACGAAGTTCCGTGAGATCATCTGAGAAAATGAGAATATCGTCCATATAAACCACCACTTTTCCAGTTGCCAGGAGATCTCTGAAAACATCATTCATCATGTTCTGGAACGTAGCCGGTGAATTTGTCAAACCAAAGAACATAACCAAAGGTTCAAATAGCCCTCTATTCGTGATAAATGCGGCCTTGTGCTCGTCGCCCTCCTTAAGTCGAACATTATTGTAACCCCAGCGAATGTCCAGTTTCGTAAAATACTTCGCGTTCTTCAACTTGTCCATAAGCTCGGAAACGAGAGGCAACGGGTACCGATTTTTGATAGTCATGTCATTGAGCTGGCGATAGTCTTGAACGGGACGAAGAGAGCCATCCTTCTTTTTAATGAAAAAGAATGGGGACGCGATTGGCGACTTGGAGGGTCGAATACGTCCAGAAGAGAGGTGTTCGTCCAAAAAAACGTCTAACTCGTCCTGTTCAGACCGCGACAGAGGGTAGATCTTACTCGAAATCGGTTTCGCGTCAGGTTTCAATTCAATAGCATGGTCCCACGGACGTCTCGGAGGCAAGTGATCGAATTCGGTCTTCGCGAACACAGGAGCGTATTCTTTCAAATATTTGTCTACCTCCGAAGCGTTTTCACGGGCAGCACGCAGGTGTTCGAGTATCCGAGGGTCCACAGCATCGCTATTAGCCAAAGCGTCACGTTCGTTAAGATCCACGCAAAGCATAGCGTCATCGGCAGGCCCAAGCTCAGCAGACAGAATATCGAACCATTCAGCATCGATGTCGTCGACAGAGTCATAACTCTCTTCCAAAGAACGAACATGTTCCACGTCAGGACCCATAGAGACGGACGAAGCAAGATCAGGAGCGCGCACGTCAACAGGAACAGCATCATTGACGTCAGACAATTGCAGAGCCAACTTTGCCAAAGCAAGTGGTGTTGTAGCAGGCATTCCACAAGAAGCTGGACAGCGTACGAAAAACAGCTTACCATGGCCCCAGTTTACCAACGGGTCATGGAATCGGAGCCACTGGAGACCGAGAACAGCGTTTGACGAACCCGTATTCGTCACACGGAAAGTGATCTCCTCCGAGTGGTCGCCTATAACCATACGCAGCGTACAAACGTGAGTGATAGCCCCCGCTTTATTAAGCGATCCATCAGCATTGTACACGCCAATAGGATGTGGTAGCGCAGTCGTCGGAAGTGCATGGCGCGCCACAAAAGCCGTGTTCAGGTATCCCCACTTCTGAGCGCCACAGTCAATTAGCGCAGCGTCGACATCAACAGAGAAATCTGCGGAAAGTGTGGACAAAGTCATTGGAACGATAAAGGAGCGGTCCTTCACAACACCGACACCTTGGATGGACTGAAGGTTATCTCGAGGCTCTTTAAGTTGACGTAGAGTTTGCAGAGACAGATTCCGATCCAAAAAGCACAGAGAATTGATTAAACCTTCGTCAATTTCAGCCAATCTACCGGGATGGGCCCACTGTTGAATACAGTGCATAACACGTTTAGTCGAAGGGTAAGCGAGACGGATTCGGTCAAGAACAGCGTCGGCGGAGTGGCAAGGAGGTGGCGCAGAAGTGTGCGGAACAGGGGACTTGGGAATAGGATTAGGATCTTCGGAAATTCGAGCGTCAAGCAGCAGTTCGTCGTTAGGCGTAGGACGACGAGTGTGTAGGAAGCGAGGGTGGCGGTCTTTAACAGAAATACAAGTGGTACGGCGGTTTTCAGGCAATGCGGTTTTAGGAGAGGTAGGTGTCACTATATTCAACGAAGTAATAGCTACATCAGAAGTAGCCGGCGAGGACGCATTTTTCACTCGTCGGACTCTACAAAAAACGGGAAATCCGTCGCAATTCGTGCAAAGACCTCTGTGTCGCCGTCACCTTCGTCGTCGACCGTGGTATCCTCCATAACCTTGCGCAGTGATTCCACAGAAGCGTCGACCTCATCTACGCGTTCGAGAAGCATGCGAGCCTTGTCGCCCAGTTTCGTTTTCTTGCAGTTTCGCCACTGATGATCCAGGTCGCCGCACCCGTAGCAACCCTGATTACGCCCAGACTGTTTGGAGCTCGCGGAGGATGATGCGGACAAATTGGATGTGGAAGCGGGGAAAGAGGGCAGGCTGAGCGAAGGGGCTCCAGTTGAACGAGAGCGGTTAAAAGCAGGTGCTGCGGCAGACATGTTCGTAGGAGTTACGGTGGAGGCGGAACCGGCAGGTTGGCGACTGGAGAAGTTGAATGCGGAAGGAAAGCGGCGATTGGTTGTGGGGCCTGAGAAGAAGGTACTATCCGCTGCATTTCCACGGAGATCCTTGTCTACCCTGAGAACCATGTCTTTCCAGTCGCGATACGACGTCACAGTACCCGCAGCAGCCTTTGGGATACGCCGATTCGTCTCATCACGAACGTCCTTCCTCAGAGCGCGCTTAAGCTCGAAGATCACGGCGGCGTCGTTAAATCCAGCCTCAGCCTTCAAGTCTTCGAACTCGATGAAGAAATCCTCGGCGGTGCGTCGACCCTGCTCAATCGTGTGTAATTTCCGTTGAGCATCCTCCACGCTATGGGGATTACCGAAAGAATCAAGTAGCCTTTCCTCGAAAGCTTCCCATGTGGAGAAAACGTAGGTACCATCTTTGATGTCCTTGAGAAGAGCATCCCGCCAGCGCAGAGCATCGCCTTTCATGAATCCAAGGGCGAAACGAACACGCGATTCCACGGTCGTATACAGCAAAGGCTGGGCCATGAAGATGTTAACGCACGAGTTTACAAAACTCTCAGTAGTCCGCGGTGACCCATCGAATTGATCAGGATCAGCCATACGAATCTTGAGCGTCGCTGGGTTAGGGGCGGGACGAGCTTGAGTAGCGACCATACCGCTCATCCATTCGCGTACAGATTCCAGCATTGTGCGATTCAGATTTGTGATATCGGCCATATGTGCGTTTTGACCGGCCAAGATGCGTTCGAGGGTAGACATATGATCTGATTCAGGCGACACAGAACGAGCAGCAGGACGACGTCCACGCGAATGAGCAGGAGCTTCAGGTGAATGCGTAGTATCCAAATGAGGGGGTTGATCGTGGAGAGCCACAGGAGACGCAAGGGGGGCCGCAGAGGTGTCCATCATTCCAAGAGCTCCAGAACCAAGAATAGACGTCAAAGGTTCAAAAGCGTTGCGGTTACGAGACTTGCTGCGGGTGGAAGGCATGGAAAAAAAAGAGAAGGAGCTGAAACGAGTCCGTATATGCGAGAAAGCGAGACGAGAAGTGCAAACAAAACAGAAGAGAAGTTCAAATAACCAATAAAATCAAGGCGCAGGATGGAGAAGGAAGCGAAGTTCGCGTTCGAGAAGACGGGTGCGTCGACGAGTAGCGTTAATCAAACGTTCGTAACAAGAGAAATCACAAACGTATTCAAAGTTATCGGCGTATTCAAAGACTTGGATTTCGGGGTGGGTATCAACTAAATGAGAAAGAAAGCGAATGCGTAAGCGATCCTTTTGGGACAGAAATTCAGCGGGACACTTGGAGAGACCAAAAACAGAATTGACAGTATATATAAAAGGAACGCGCGAGACAGGTAACGCAAGTGAGGCAGGAGAGTAGACCGGGATCGTCGTGAAAGAGCAAGTCTTCCTAGTATTTCGTTTCCAGATATTTTTATGATGAATCTTCAGAACCTGAATGAATTTTGTCGAATGAAGACGAATGATGGGCGATGGGCAAGGGCGGGAGTTGGAAGTGGGCGGGTTTTGGGAAACAAACGAGAATCGGTAAAGGCGAGGTTGGGAAATGCGGGTTTTTGAACGATGTGGGGTGAAGTCAAGGAAAAGGCGGGGTAGGTGAGAAGGTAAGGGGTGCGAGAAGGTAAGGGGTGTGTTAGAGGAGAAACTTTAATCTTCCACCTAATGTTATGAGGAGACTCGGAGAGGAGAGGGAGAAGCGGACAATGGTATTGGGAGTGACTAACAAGGTGGAAGATGAGTGTCTACGTATCTAACAGGCGTCTTATATATGTGATCAGAGATGATCGGTAGGGGATTGGGGGAGGTAGGTGGCACGTGTGGAGGGAACCGTAACATTGACCGACCTGTACGTTTGCTGGGCGTTCTTAAGTAATTTGGCGAAAATAACTGAAATACTGTACTGAACCGACCAAGTCTTCAGGTCACGCGTCACAGAGCCCCATGAAGTGAAGAGTTTTTGAGCCTTGTCACGGTCCCAAAATAATTTGAAGAGTTCACGAGAGTTTTTTTTCAGCATTTGTCACATAAATAAAAAATTTCAGCCCGCAGCAGCATAAATTTGAAGAGATTTTTTACTTGTCACACTCGGAAAATATTTTGAAGAGATGAAGAGATAACTATTTTTGGTCACACAAATACTGCGGCGAAGACTTGGTCGGTTCAGTACAGTACTTCTTTTCAGGATACATTATCTGGCTCGACCGAAGTTGCAGTCGTGCTCGCCATCGTTTCTTGTCATAACACTACGTGCCTTCCACCGGACGATATTCTTGGGTCAATTCTGTACAATGGTCCTTATAACCCGCAATTTTCCTCGACGGCCCATTCCAAGCCTCCTCACCAGAACTTTACCGTAACGATTCCTGCGTCAATAGGGAAAGGGAGAGCACAGCTTGCCGCATTCCATGTGTCATTGATAGGAGTAAGTATATTACCCTTCGATATCACGCACCCTTTACACGAGGCTGATTACAATTATCATTACTAGGCAGGGCCTGAGCCTTTTTCGGAGACTAAGAACATTACTTTGATTGTGCAATGAGCTACCGGACTTTGAAGAGACACTTTCTTATCTAGCAAATGGATTCTATAATAATGTCGAATAACTTCGGATTACAATATAATAGCCCAAAGTCACATTCACGAAAGATTTTGTTATAACGTAGCTTCCTGTTTGTAGGATAAGCTTTTCGATGCGTAGGGTTGTCTTCTCGCTCTTTTCTCCTCAAAGTGCATAGTAAGTAGTTGAGCTTCAATTATTGCACGGCGAATAATGGGCATCATCGTCTTGTTATGCAGAACATTGAATGGTCATGAGAATCGTGGATGAGCGCCGAGTAGCAAGTACTGAGCATCAGTACTATTACTAGATTGTCCTTGTCTGTAGTATTTCGTTGACATAGTATTTCTAGACTGACAAACCGTTTTGAAGGATCTAATTGATTTCACAGGTATTTTCTCGGAAATATGTGCGCCATCAAGCTCTATCATGAGTCATTGCCTAAATACTTGACGTTCGACATTCATAAATTGGCAACAATGTATATGTTAGTTTACTGATTATATTTTAGTAGGACCGCAATACGTGAATCATGTTGCACGGCGGATAACGATCATGACCGCTGGAAAGAAAGCAGTGTACGTCGGCCCGCGCCTATTTTAGCGCCCATCACTCGATGAGTCGATCAATCGATCACCACTTACTTGACTCGACTAATCCATCACGCAGTGCTAGTGAACTGTGAAGGCTTCAAGACAGCAAAACCAGTCATAATCGACATAACTCAGTCACCCAGCATCAAGGCTGTCGCAGAAGCCACGACGTAGCTGAAAGCGAGCTCAACGTCCTCGTGAACAACGCGGGGATCTGCAAGCTCACCGCAAACCAAAACGCCGTGACGCCCTCCCTCGACGTCTCCCGCGATGTCTTCAATACCAACTTCTTCGGCACCATCCAAACCACAGCCATGTTCATACCGCTCCTACGCAAGTCGACTGGACCGAGTCCCGTTATCCTCAACGTGACATCGGGGCTGGGCTCAAACACTCTGCGCGCAAAGTCCACTTTCAATGATTGCCACCTCACAGAATATAACGCGAGCAAGTTAGGGATGTATTTGTATACCGCTGTCACATGAGTTGAAGAGGGAGGAGCCTTGAAGTGAATGTGGCAGCGCCGGGATATTCAGCGATGAAGTTGCCAGTGACCACGGGGCTTGGGCGACCTGTTAGGAATGGCGCGTTAAATTTGCTTCCCTGGGCGTTGTTGGGAGAGTGGCCCTACTGGGAAGTTCTTCGGTGTCGAAGGGAATGAATCCATTTTGAAGGAGGTTCCTTGGTAATTCAATTGTCACTGGAGATATATCCAAAAAAAGATACGCAGTTCGAAGCTTCGTAAAATACACCGTTTGAAATTTCAAGAAAGGAATTTTCTACACAGGTCTCTGAAAGCACTCAGTTTCTCTAAGCCGAGTCGAAACTTCATCGAAACTTAAAACTGGTGTGTACAGTCGTCGTTTGCTACTATATTAACAAAATCTGCCTGAAGACTGAAGTTGGAGACCTCGAAGTGGTGCAAGATACTTAATAGACTTCGATCTTTAGTACTTAACTCAGTACTCGACGGTGAGCGCAGGCCGCCAAATAGATGCGGCCTGACTACTCAGCATGCCGCTATGTTCTCCTTTATTCTTTCTCCATCTTAAGGACTAAAGTAGTACGCAGCGGTCAGCGAGCACCGCCCTATTGACCCTGCTCCCATCAACGCGCTTGAATGAACCATTTGTTTATTGGTCAAAGCTATCCAATGCTGAAGCGTTAATTACCCATTGACAAATGCAGTCAACCGAGGCTCGGACAAGTTTCATGAATTCATGTATCATTTGCCTAGATCTTTAACACTCACGTATTTATAATTAGACTTGTGTGTATAAATAGAATACTATATGATAGAAACTGTGCATTGGTAGTGTGATTCGTGCTCTCTGCGGGCAATGGTAAATAGTAAATAGGGTGTCTAAGCAAGGATCGCATATCTAATCGGTGTGCTAGCCTTGGGCATAACCTATCAAAACTGTTGAGGTTCGTACGACATGGTGTCGACCTACGCGACCTCCTGTTTCTTATCTATTTCATTTTCCATTACTCCTTTTATCCACAACGTTTCCTTTTCCGGGTGCGCGCATCCTGCGCGCACGCTGCATATACCATTCCCCTCTGCCCTTTATTTCAAATACTACATATCATGGGACACTGGAACGAGCACGCCACCGTGCTCGTTCCGTTATTCTCCGTCATATATATATTCTATACCTACGGATTGCACACCTCATCTGTCACCCAACGCGTCTGACATTTGAGGTGTGTATCTTACTTTACCATTCGTTATATCCGCGTTATTGACTGCCTGTATTCTAGTTTACTTCGTATCTCTTCAGGTAGTCTACAATACATTGATCTGTCACCCAACGCGTCTGACATTTGAGTTTACTTCGTATCTCTTCAGGTTATGGGCCCCGCCTTTTCTTGAATTTACGAACAGACGCACAACGAAACAGATCGAACATATATCATTGACACGCACAACGTACACACACGATGACTTCCCAAACACACACACCCCCTATCCTACCGGACGGCCAGAAATTCGACGGCACGAACTGGCCATCTTGGAACCGATGGGTTGTAACTACGGCTAGGATACGAAGCGCCGAAAAATACCTCAACGGCCTCGTACCCAAACCCGCCGAACAGAGCCCTTCGCCCCCAGCTGTCACCGCACCCACGGCGGCGGCTGATACGACAACGACCGCGCCCACTTCCACTACCCCTGATGCGACCGAATCTACACCCTGGCACTCCATGAAACCGTCATTGGACGAGTGGATCGTCCGTGATGCCTGGGCGATGGGATTGCTCTTGTACAACTGCACCAACCCCATCGGACTTGGTATGAAATCGGATGGAACGGCTGCTGAAGCTTGGAGTTCGCTGAAAGATTTATACGGCGTACAATCTACTCTGTTTGCCGTTAACGCCCAACGCGAGCTACGAAACACTATGCTCCGCGACGGGGATGATCTTACCACTCACATCACAAATCTACGCTTGAAGTGGTCGGCCGCTAACGATGTCGGTGCAAACATAACTGACAAGGATTTTATCATCATCCTCCTGGCCTCACTTCCACCCTCCTGGGACACCATCGTCGCGACACTCTATGAAACCGAAACATCGGTAGACCTGATCTCAAAGCTCAACTTCCACTGGGCTAGAATCGGGAGGAACGCACCTGTGTCGAAGGGTGGGATCACTGCGCTCGCCGCAAATAGCAAATCGGCTTCGTCGAGATCGGTGCTCCAATGCACCAATCCCAAGTGCGGCCGCCGTGGACATCTGATCGAGGATTGCTACTGGGAAGGAGGTGGTAAAGAGGGTCAATTCCCTGCCCACTTTCGCAAGAAAGTCATTGTGAACACACCTCAGGCCAAAACGGCGCAAGCGAACACCGCGGTATCCCCCACAGTCACAGCTGCCGTTGCAGATGCAAGCCAGAACCCCGTCGTCGAAAGAACCTACACGGTTCTCATGGCCGACTCCACGGAGACGCAAACCACCATATCCGACGCCGCTTTCCTCACCACCTCGAGCCCTAACCACAATTCCGATGTCACCTACATCGACTCCGGCGCTAGCGACCACTGCTTCGTGAGCCGTGAAGACTTCGAGAGCGACTACACGGCTTTCAGCACACCGAGAGAGGGCCAATCTGCGAGTAAGGGTGCAAAATTCCGCATTCTCGGCCAAGGATCAGTTACGAAGGTTATCAATTCACCTGGATTAAACTCGCGCACCACGCTGAAATTCCAATCTGTACTGCATACCCCCGATCTCACCGCCAACCTCATCTCCGTAGGCCGTTTCGATCTCGCCGGATTCAACGTAAATTTCGGTAATAGTCAAGCCACTTTCATTGATCCATCGGGTACTGCCTTCATGGCTGGAGAACGCTCGGGGTCGATGTACCGTCTCTCATTATCCAACCCTGTCCACGCCATGGCAGCGAAATCCCACGAGAAACCGGCGAGCCTCGAGTTGTGGCATCGCCGCCTCGGACATGCAAGCGTGTCGTCGATCCGCGCGCTCGCCAAGCAGGATTTGCTGGATGGTCTTCACGTTACCGGAGACGTCGATTCGAAAGGCGCATGCGAGGACTGCATATATGGGAAACACACAGCGCGTCCATACGACGAAAAATTCGGGAAAGAAACCGAACTCCTGGAGCGCGTCCATTGCGACATCTTCGTAATGCTGAACACGCCTTCGTTTGGCGGCGCCGTGTATATGATGCTCATGACAGATGGGAAATCCTCTGTCAAGCACGGATACTTCCTCACGCACAAATCCGCGGATGACACCCTGCAGGCGCTGAAGGATTATGTGGCGGAGGCAGAAACACAGACAGGGAAGAAGTTGAAACGGCTTCGTGTCGACATGGGGAAGGAGTGGCGGAACGAGAAGTGGGATGAGTACCTGCGCGAAAAGGGGATCGTTATGGAATCTGGCGCACCTTATGCCCACGCGCAGAACGGCGTCGCCGAACGAGGTATCCGCACCGTCGTCGAACGTGTTCGGTGCATGCTCGCCGACTCCGGACTCCCGCGCGGTCTCTGGGCCGAGGCCGCTGCCACAGCCATCTACCTCGACAATTTCATACCTTCCGCGCGCCACCCAGGCGTCATTCCATGGGAGGCATGGACGGGAAAACGACAGGACATATCCCATCTACGTCCCTTTGGGTGCGCGGCCTATGCCAAGATTGCGCCCGAAATAGACCAATCAAAGCTTATGCCTCGATCGATCAAACACGTCATGATCGGCTATTACGGGCGTAACGCCTACAAACTCTACGACCCTGCAAGCCGATCTATTATTAAGTGCCGCGACGTTATCTTCGAGGAGGGGCAGGGACATAGGACGCTTACAGAGAGCATGGAGGATGTACTCGCCGACGAAGGACCAAATGTTCAAGCCGCGGCACCTGTGTCGAACACTGGAGTGCTACGCCCGAGCATGCAGAATGTTGTCGCACCGCGGCCTCGGGCGACGGACCCACCTTTGCATCCCGCGCTGTCAGAACCCGCAGTGCTTCCATCTGCACATCCCACACCTGTTACCGCTCCTGCGGTCCCACAGATCCCACCTCCTCCACTTCGCCGCTCCGCCCGCAATGCCAAACCTTCGAATGCCCTCGAAGCTTCGCGCGAATACGTCGAACGTGAGACAGCCGCAGAAACCGGGGGAGAAACATGGGCGCAAACAGTACGCGCGCTTTCTGCGACCGCCGACGACGACGACACCATCTTCCGACTCGACGGCCTACGTTTCGAATCCGACGAACCACTCGAACCCACCAACGACGCGCCCAGTGGGAGCATCCTCGACCTCAATAATGACCTCGACACTTACCTCGCGCACATGGCTACCCAGCGCGACTCTTACATCCCACGCAACTACAAGGAGGCGATGACGCGCGCGGATCTCTGGCAGTCTGCAATGGATACGGAAATGGCGGTCCTTCTTGAGCGCGAGGTTTTCAAATGGGTTGAAGCGCCACCAGACGCCCACATCATTGACTGCAAGTGGGTCTTCGCGAACAAGTACGATGCCCTGGGCACCATCACGAAGCGCAAGGCGCGGCTTGTCGTTCGAGGTTTCAACCAGATACCCGGACTCGAATTCGAGGAAACATACGCATCCGTCGTGCGCATGGAGTCTTTCCGGATCGCCGTCGCCATTGCCGCCTCCCTCGACTACTCAATCTGGGGAAAGGACATTGTAGCTGCCTACCTATATGCGCTCACGCGCTTCACTACGTACGTGAAGCCGCCCCAAGGCGCCGTCATCCCAGCCGATTTGGATCCGACAAAGAAATGGGTCTGGGTACTCAACAAGTCGCTATATGGTACCATGGATGCCGGCCACAACTTCCAGCACGAAGTGGTTGGCTCGTTCGAGAGCCTTGGATACTATCGCTCACTCGCCGACCCTTGCATCCACTCACGAGTCTCCGAGGATGGCGTCCATACTATTACCAGCACCTACACGGACGACATTTTTGGTATCTCATCTACTCATGCTGGAGGCCGCACCGCATCCGAGGAACTCGACTCGTGCTTCGAGACGAAGGATTTGGGGGAGCCCACATACATCCTCGGCATCGAGATTGTGCGCGATAAGGAAGCCGGCACAATCTCACTCTCCCAACGCTCATTCTTCGAACGCATGCTCGAAGAGTTCGGTATGGCAGATTGTAATCCCAAGGCCACGCCGCTACCCATCGGGCTAGTCCTGAGTGAAAAGGATTGCCCAACCACAGACGAGGATCGTCGATACATGGTCGACAAACCCTTCCGCGCAGCTTTAGGCAAGATGAATTGGGGCGCCGGCGGTACCAGGCCAGATATTGTGTATGCTACAGGTGTACTCTCGCGCTACCAATCTAATCCAGGTCCGGCGCACTGGAAGGCGATGGTCCATCTCATGGCGTATATCAAAGGAACCCTCGACTTCTCACTCACATACCATCGCGGCATCCCAATCTCCCCAGTTACCTACGTCGACGCCAGCTACGCGGACGACTTCGATACGCGCCGCTCGACTGCAGGGTACGGCGTATGGATGGCTGGCGGCCTCGTCTCGTGGAGTTCGAAGAGGCAGCCCACCGTCGCGCTGTCCACGACGGAGGCCGAGTACATGTCCATGACGCGTGCCGCCCAGCAGATGACTTGGATGTATGCGTTCCTTGACGAGGTCGGCTTACCCCAAGAATATCCATTCACCATATTCGGCGACAACGCGCCAGCCATCGCCCTTACGAAGAATACGAAAGGTCACGCGCGCGCGAAGCACATCGACGTGCGCTATCACTACATTCGCGAGCGCGTCGCCGAAGGGCAAGCCCGAGTCGAACATGTTCCCTCCGACAAGAATCTGGCCGACATATTCACGAAGCAGCTTCCCCGTCCTACCCACCAACATCTCTCTCGCGAAATCGGCCTTACCGCGTAGACATCGACGACCAATGTCGTCTGGGGGAGTGTTGAGGTTTGTACGACATGGTGTCGACCTACGCGACCTCCTGTTTCTTATCTATTTCATTTTCCATTACTCCTTTTATCCACAACGTTTCCTTTTCCGGGTGCGCGCATCCTGCGCGCACGCTGCATATACCATTCCCCTCTGCCCTTTATTTCAAATACTACATATCATGGGACACTGGAACGAGCACGCCACCGTGCTCGTTCCGTTATTCTCCGTTATATATATATTCTCTACCTACGTACTGCACACCTCATCTGTCACCCAACGCGTCTGACATTTGAGGTGTGTATCTTACTTTACCATTCATTATATCCGCGTTATTGACTGCCTGTATTCTAGTTTACTTCGTATCTCTTCAGGTAGTCTACAATACATTCATCTGTCACCCAACGCGTCTGACATTTGAGTTTACTTCGTATCTCTTCAAACAAGCAAGTTGACATCGCGGGAGGAGTTTCAAACTCCGCTTGAATGCATCAAGCCAGTCACTTCGCGTCCTTCACCTCCCATTGCCATATGTCCCTCCCCTCCAAGACGACGCGCATGCACCACATCGCCCCCACCGCCTACGTCCCTCCCCTGCAAACGACGCGAGTTCACCACATCGCCCCCACCGCCCACCGGCGCCACCGCGTCGTGCCGCGATGACGCCCGCGGCCCACAACGTTACCCCCAACCACCGCCAACGACGCCCACAACATCGCCTGTGCATGCACCACATTGCCCCCACCTCCCGCCACATCGTGCCGCCGCTCCCGCGACGACGCCCGCCGTGTCACTCTGCTCGCTCACGCGCCATGATGATGGATGAAGGGTGTAGGAAATGAAGGGGAGACCCGGGAGCGGGAGACCCACCAGGTACGCCCCTCTACGCCCTTCACCCTCGCTCACCATTGACACCCATCCCCTCCCCACAGCTTCGTTGCACGGCGACGAGGAGCTGCACTGGCGCAGCTGGTCCATGCGCGCTGCCACGTCACCATGACGAGGCGACGTGCTCAAACCAAAGCGTAGGCGGCGCGCCCGCGACCGCCCATCCCTCACGACGCGACGGCAAAACCACGCGACGGCAAAACCACGCGACGGCGAAACCACGCGATGGCGAAACCACGCCGCGACGCGACGGCGCACGCCTGGCGAAACAACGCCTCGGCACTCACCGTCTACACATACAATAAGTGCTGCATATGCAGCCATATAAGCTAGAATTATATATGACATGAGGCTAACTGCCCAACATGGGTCATACATGTATAGCGGATGCTTGCCCAAGGTCTCCTAGAGGGGCTGTGTGCCGCTGGTGGGTTTGGTGCTTGTTGTTGGGGGCGGGATCAGTAAACATATGTAAACAATGCACAGAACAGCCTCCAAAGCAGTAAATTGGCCCCCGCTCGTCGTGGGCGGCCATTTTGGCCGCGGAGAGGGCGGGGAAATATTGAGGGGATTATTCTCGACCTATATTGGGTGTTTCCGCGCCCATAGAGGGCGGGCAATGGGTGGATGCGGCGGGGTGCTTATGGATGACCTTTGATTATATTTAGCACTGTAGCTTTATTTAGAAGGGCGTCGTCATATTGATAGCGATCATGATCAAAATCTTATCATGATCATTGATCGCTTCCCCGGTTAATGGAATTGATCGCTTATCTTTGGCTTTCCGTCCCGGGGACTCCGGGCGCCCGCGGGGGGAATGGGACCAAAACACTCTATATGCCCCCCCGCGGCATGGCTTCCTCCTCTATGATGCTAACTCACTGGATAATCATTGTACGATACGTATTCTATGCTTGGGCGAAATTTCAGGCATCCTAGGCCACTGTAAGGGCTGGATGCGCCTTAATACTTATGGATGACGATGTTCGGATGTTCGGGGCAGCACGCTATATTTAGAATCCATCTATCTATACTCCCGCTGCGCGTTCTGCCTTAAAATGGTTCTGACAAAAGCAAAAATAAACAAACTGAACATTAAAAACATGTATAAAAGAACTGGGGACAGCCCATGGTAAGACATAAATATCCGAAATACATATACAGGGAGAGAATAGCACCATTACATTAGGACGATCTTACCCAAGAAGGCACGAGCAGACAGTGGTACAATCGCGTACGGCAGCAGTCCAGTCTGGATCCTTGACTTCGTTTCCGTCCTTTTCCAAAGAAATGCCCCAATGGTAAAGGGAGCTGATGACGCTGAGGAGGCCATTTAGCCCTGGCCTCCTCAACGCCTCCCAATCACCACCTGTTGCCATAAAAATGACCTCCCCTTCCGCGGAAATTCGCCATTTCGGCTGAAGGGCTGCCCACCACTTTTGAAAGTCCTTGCCGTATTTGGAGGGGCTGTGGATGGCCGGTTTCCATGCGGGGTTCCTTGCTCGTTGGATCCAGTCCTTGACAGAAGTGGGGCGATGCAGTGCACCAAGTTTTGCTACCTCGTTGTAGCCTGCTGCGGCCTCGAAAGCGCTCCATTTGTGGATAAGTTCCGTCCACGCTGGGCCCAACTCAGTCGATTGTACCATGGATAGAGCGCTCGTAAACCACTTGGGTGCGTCTGCTGGAGCCTGGAAAGCAACCGGGGTAGACAGAGGGGCAGAGGTAGACGCGACGAGAGGTAAGGAGATGTTCCCACCCCTCTTGGCGCGCTTTGGACGCTGGCTCTCATCGGTGGATTGGTCTGCGCTGTTGTTAGGCGCTTTACGACCTCGTTTCGTGCCTCTCTTCGAATTTGTTTGCACCGTGTCAAGGCCAGTCGTCTCTGAGTCGGATGGTTTAGCCACACTTCGAGGTACACTGGAGGCGCCGCCAACAGTACCCTTTTGATTGGCTGGGACAGTAGCCTTTTCCGAAGGAAGAAGGGATCCTTGCAAAGGAGAGAGCGGAGGCAGGGCAGCAGGTAGGGACGAGTGTCGACGAGGAGATGCAGTAAATGGCTCGTGCAGTGGTATTCGATGTAACGGCGCAGGAGCGGGCAGAGGCGAACGCATGTGAACAGGTGCGGGCAATGGCGCAGGTGAAGGTACCTGGCCAGGAGATGTTGGAGGCGAGCGTGCCTGAGATGGTGCAGGCGAAGGTACCTGTCCAGGAGAGGGTGGAAGTGAGCATGCCTGAGATGGTGGAGGCGAGCATGCCTGAGACGGTGCAGGCGATGGCGCAGGCGGAGGTACCCGTCGAGGAGAAGGAGGAGGTGAGCGCGTACGAGATGATTCTGGCGGCGGAGCAGAGGATGGTATCCGCGAAGAAGGGCCAACAACTGCAGGAGGGAATGTCTGGGCCTCAGAATGGAAGGGGTCGTCATGCTCCGCAGGCGGTGGCATTGCGAGATCGACTGGCGCAGTGTTGACTCGATGGCCCGATGTGCTCGTACCGTCAGTACGAGGCGGCGGCGAAGCAGAGGGCCCGTCGGCTGGCGCAGTGTTGGCTCGATGGCCCGATGTGCTCGTACCGTCAGTACGAGGCGGCGGCGAAACAGAGGGCCCGTCGGCTGGCGCAGTGTTGACTCGATGGCCCGATGTACTCGTACCGTCAGTACGAGGCGGCGGCGAAGCAGAGGGCCCGTCGGCTGGCGCAGTGTTGACTCGATGGCCCGATGTGCTCGTGCCGTCAGTACGAGGCGGCGGCGAAACAGAGGGCCCGTCGGCTGGCGCAGTGTTGACTCGATGGCCCGATGTGCTCGTACCGTCAGTACGAGGCGGCGGCGAAGCAGAGGGCCCGTCGGCTGGCGCAGTGTTGACTCGATGGCCCGATGTGCTCGTGCCGTCAGTACGAGGCGGCAGCGAAGCAGAGGGCTCGCAATTGAACACATTGACGCTGTCATTGTCTTCCATTTCTGCCGATAGTGGGGAGTAACCCTCGTCGGTAGGCAAAGCTCTTGCGCGACATTCCTCAGGAGCTGAAAAGATGTGCTCAGGTAAATAATGGTAAAAGAAGGGCGTAGAATACTCACTGTAGCATTTCTGTAGGAAGCTTCCGAAAATTGGGACAAGGTACTTCTTGTAACGCTCGCGTTCGGCACGGCCAAAGTTCAACTTTACATCGCCGGTGGTGGTTCCAGAATGGATGCTATAGAAACTATTGAACTTGCATTATCGTAGATGAATAATTGACACCTGCCTGAGTATGTTCAGCCTCCCGTCTTCTGCAGGCTCTGGCCCGCCTACAATGAGAGTGGCTTTCCAACCCGTTGCAGCGCAGATTGAATCTAAAATCGGCTGCGTGAAGCGTACGAGACCTTGGATGCACCTAAGAGTATTCAAGTAAGCAAAGAGTTGAACTAAATTGAGGTGTTGTACGCACCTCTGACGATCCTCAGGGCTTGTGGACGGAGTATGAGCAAGATCGAGTTCTTTCTTGTACTCCTTCATGGCTTCGTTGTGCTCTGCCTGCGCAGCACTCTTCCACTGCCTCTGCTCCTCATCGTCTAATTTCGAAAACATGGCGCGAGCAATTCTGTCACGCTCCGCGGCCAGTTGGTCCCTTTTCCCTGCCAAATCCCCTAAACGACGTTTGAGTTCGGCTTCGATTTCTTCGCGATGTGTCTTCCGCCAGACATTGACGGCGGTCTTGCAGCGTGGACGGTTGACTTCTTTCCCAGTAAGCTTTGTGAAGATAGCATTATAGGGATTGTAGGCGCCGGACTCCTTAGGATTGAGGTCGTTATCCTTCATGTACTGGTAGGCCATCCAACGTTTGATTTGCTGTGAACGTTGCGTAGCTGAATTAGCACGTGTATGAACAACAAGTCACACGACGATAAACGACGCACTGCCTTTCGAAAGTTGATTAGGACCCTCCTTTCCGCTATCTCGGCCATGGCGTTGGCGTATTCCTCCTGCGTAAGCCTGTCTGGATCTGGAGCAAACCTCTCATAATCTGCTGCGTCATCGTCAACAGCTTCAAGACTTTCGGCTGGAGGTTCTTCTTCATGAGGCAAGTCGATTGGGTATCGTTTGAAGTAGTGACGCTGAATCAGTGCCAAAGCTTCCGCGGCATAACCACCAGTTACTCCTGCACTATAGGCTGCCTTCTCGCTCATCAAGAACTCCTTTCGAGAGCCACAGAATGCGCCTGGATTGACCATGATTAATTCTATTTGGTAGTGAGTAATGTGCTTCGACTTATACCTATAAAAATTAGACTTACTGTATTTTGAAATTTCCAGCAAGGTGACGACGAGATGGGCGAAGGATTTCGTAGGCGGGAAGCGCCCTCGTAGAGTCGGTCGAACGATACATATAGTAATGAGCAGGTTTGTTCGGCTCCTCTGGGCATATACGATCTGAACGACCTGACGAATCCCGCCAAGATTTGCGGATAAATTTCATAAGGACACGCAGTCCGTGGCGATGTGTAGGCGAGATCCTCGGTGCAGTTCGATCTGCATCACTGAGATCGCCTCTCCACCAATAAGATGTCCAAACAACGTTACGTCTACATCGTTTGAATTGGCCCGCCTCCCAAAACTTTGGTAAGGCGCACATGTCTGCTTGCATAAAAGGCGACCAAGTTGACGGGGTTTTTCCCAAAACATTCTCTCTCTTCGAAAATCTTGCTCTCTGAAACATGGCCAACAAGTTCCCCGCTCCCGAGGCTCCGGACGCCGCTACTAGCCCTGCGGCCCCCGTCCAAGACAATCCATTTGTTGTTGAAGGTAAGTGACTTTCGCCACTGTATGTACTGATATTGATTGTATCTATCTAGATGACCGAATGGACACGAGCGAAGACGTCGCTCAACCCGGCCGCAACGCATCTGCCGTTGTCGTCCCCAATCCCGCGCACCTGGTGCAGCCCGATCCGTCCATTGGGACGTTCTACGTGATAACTGCGGGCGAGCCGGTAGGAATTTTAACGGACCTCAGGTCAGTCGTTTATCTATTTTTTTTGTAGATTAATACTGATATTTTCAACAGCGGAATTGATTTACCCAATCAGACTGACTTCGCGATGGCTCGGTTCACCAATTGGTACGAGTCTGTTGGATTCTACACGGTCAATTACCACGACGGCAAGATTCGCCTCGTACGAGCTCGTCCTCCGCCTGTCCAACCCGTCCCTGCAAGGAACGTTACCTTCGTTTCCTCCGCCTTCCCGACTCCCACCTCTGGTTCGCTTGTCAACCCCATTCGTCTTGACTCCCCTCGCTTTGGCGCCATCGGCGCTGTTGCAGCGGGAATTTCCCCTACCCCTGCACCTCGTCATGGTGGCGCTCGCCTCCTGGAGGACGGACAGACGTCCTCTCTTACTGCACTGCTCCCTGACGCCAGCAATGTCGCCCGCCGCTCCAAGGCGAAAGGGAAACGCGCTGCCACCGCTACCTCGCTCGCTCGTACAACCATGGTGAAAAAGAAACGATCTGCCGATGGTACCTCCGCTCCTCGTAAGATAGTCGTCATCAGCGACTCGGATTCGGACGTGGGCGGTCCTCCGCATTACCCAAAAGCCAAGGTTCCACGCACTGGTCTGCCAGACTTCCGAAATGCCATCACCTTGGGCAACCTTCCTGTCAGCACCAATGGGCCAGGTTCCTCAAGCGCCAAGGATTCCGCAGCGAGCAATGTCCGCTCGTTGGATGGTGGGAAGTCTTCCCAGCCAGCTGCTTCTTCGTTTCCGGACGCCAGCAATGTCGCCCGCCGCTCCAAGGCGAAAGGGAAACGCGCTGCCACCGCTACCTCGCTCGCTCGTACAACCATGGTGAAAAAGAAACGATCTGCCGATGGTACCTCCGCTCCTCGTAAGATAGTCGTCATCAGCGACTCGGATTCGGACGTGGGCGGTCCTCCGCATTACCCAAAAGCCAAGGTTCCACGCACTGGTCTGCCAGACTTCCGAAATGCCATCACCTTGGGCAACCTTCCTGTCAGCACCAATGGGCCAGGTTCCTCAAGCGCCAAGGATTCCGCAGCGAGCAATGTCCGCTCGTTGGATGGTGGGAAGTCTTCCCAGCCAGCTGCTTCTTCGTTTCCGGCCTATCCTATTCAATTAATTACCCACGTCACTGCAGCGCCTTCGGCTCATTCCCCCTCCGCCAACGTCCCCACGTCTTCGGCTTTCTCCACCTCCCTTGGAGTCCCTGCATTGTCAGCCCCTTCCCAACCAGCTCATGCCCCTGCATGTTCGTCTTTCCTTCCGCCTCGTGCGGCTTCTTCGCCTCGATCTGGTGAATCTACGCAGCCTGCGGCCGATCTTTTGCCCCTTTCCGACACAGAGATTCCTGCGACGGCTCCTTCGACACCTGCGCCGAACGCGAACCCCTTCGTTCCGCTCTTCTCGGAGCTTGACGGTCGCGACGAGGGAAACTGGGCGCAGTTGATGGCATCCAGCGTTCGTTACGCAATTACACCAGCTGGCCGCAGGGTTGCTCAGGCTGTGGCCGCGCCCTCGTCCCCCATTCCAGGGCCCTCTGGTCTGCCGCCGCCTCTGACAGCCGCCGCCGCTGCCGCTGTTGACACCGAAGCTGCTCAGTCCGTGGCCGCGCCCTCGTCTCCCATTCCAGGGCCCTCTGGTCTGCCGCCGCCTCTGACAGCCGCCGCCGCTGCCGCTGTTGACACCGAAGCTGCTCAGTCCGTGGCCGCGCCCTCGTCCCCCATTCCAGGGCCCTCTGGCCTTCCGCCATCTCTGACAGCCGCCGCCGCTGCCGCCGTTGACACCGAAGCTGCCTCTGAGGCGGCTGATGGAGCCGATGAAGACGAATACGGCTTCTCTGATCTGGACGCTGAGTACCTCGACGAGATGGGGCGCATCCTCGACAGCGTTCACTACCACCCTCCCTCCAAGTAAGCATTCCCCACTATGCCCACACCTATGTACCCTATGCCCGTGCCTACATACATGTACCTTATGCCCGCTCTATGCCATATATCATATGCCCACCGCCGTCTTGCTCTATGCCCATAAGCCTATGCCTCATACCTATGCTCTCCTTACTGTACGCGCATACTAGACCTAGCTAATACTTTGTTATCAATATTGACAATCTATTACTTTGCTGGTCTATCATGTACATGCCTGAATAAGCTCATAAACTCCATGTCTCATACGAAGTCCTTGAGTCTTTGAAAGCCCACAGTTAAGTGTAACCAACTCCCAAGGACTTGGATCTGCTAACGCCTCATGAACAGGTGTGCGCAATTAGTTTGCATACAAATTGCACGGAGTCTATTATATCTAATCGTTAGATATGATCAAGAGTAATCTTAACCACTCACGCTCTTGTTCCTTGCTCGATGCCCGGTAAGTATAGGATATGCAGAGGCAGCTCGTACGCGGGAAACTTCCATCTCGTCCCTGAAAACGATCCATCCTGTAACAGACCCACGTTTCCAAATCTCTGCGCGGCCGTAAGTGGCAATGAAGAGTCCGCTGCGGCACAAAATTAGCAATGCAAAGAACAAGATGTGAGGCATGCACGTACTGGACAATGCTGAGTTGACGCTGAGCGGAAATGGGCGGGCGCTGGTGTCCGCGCCGAGTAAGAATCGAAATGTCATTCATACTGCCGTTCCAGCACTGATCATCCTTCTTGTTAGCTTCCTTGTATGACGCGGTAATGAGCTCGCACGTACCGTGCTACGTATACGCGCCTATATGCGCCCTCGCGCCCTTTGGAACTCGCCTCCTAAGTCCCATGTAGTCCATGCCATCTCTCCGACCTTCAGCTGATTGGCTCCATTCCTAGCGCCTATGATCAATGAAGCGCCTGTGATCAATGAGTCGACGTCAAGGAAGATAATCGAGGGTGAACGGCGGGTGTCACAATAACAGGGCTGAGTCGTCGTCCTCGTCAACTGCTGTGATCTTGCGATTCGTATTGGTGGTGGGAGGCGAGGAGTTGCAGCGCTGTCGTGACCGAGGTAAGCGTCGATTCAGAAAATAAATGATAACTTACATGCATAATGTCCGTGAGCGAACGACGGGTGTGGCAGCATCAGCGATGAGAGGACCATGTCTTCCGGTTCCATTCGCAGATCGAGCACACCGAAGAACTGTGTATGTTTTGAGGCCCAGAAAGTTCTTGTGTGCCCTTCTGTCGGCAGTGCGCTGGAAGCCCTTGGGCTTCAGCGAATTGTATGCTCGGTATGTAGGGGTGCTCGCTTCATCAAGGTTGAAGTGGACACCTCCCAAAAAGGTGCCCGGGCCATCGAAAACTTGTGTGGTTAGGTGAGGTCGACCATGTCGAGCATGCGCATTGGCACTAGTTAGAATGTATAAGACTAAACAATTGAAAAAAAAAATAATGACGCACGTAACGAGAAAATGCCCATTGAAAGAGGGGGGAATAACTTGTCCATCGTCCGCTTTCCTGCATTAGCCAGTTCCGCAGCGATGCGAAGCAGGCTTTTGTCGGCCGTGGGTGCTGCGATGATTAACATTTCGAATTCGAATGTGTAAGATCAAATTGACGAGCAAGTATTGGCGCAACGACGAGTTCGACAGAACGCCAAAAGACCGAGCTGCCGGGTGCGATTGAAGAGGGGTTTAGTTTGAGTAAACGGCGGAAATAGGACGTGCCAAAGACGTACATAAGCGCGAATTAGATGGTAGGAGGAGCAAGAAAACGCGACGACCGACTTAGGAACGTAGATCTAAGGCTCTCAAGCGTAATTGGCGTTGAGTGAAGATGAAATCGTTTCACGTTCAGTGTTGTTAGACGAGAGAAAGAGGAGAAGGGAATTCACAAGTAATAGAGGTGTAGTCAAAGGAATACGAGTCTAGAGCACTCAGAGATGATATACGCGGCTGAACTGAGGATATGTGATGACCTCTGATGATGTTTAATTCTGAAGATGGCCAATGACAGCGCTAATTCGTTACTTTGTTACATTGGGCTTGATGAAGGCATATACAAGTCATACTTAGTGAGATCTATCTAATAACTTCAGATTTTCTTATTTTCTTCTGATACTGTCTATTGAAACCATGAAAAATGACATTATGAGTGCGGAGAACAATTTCCTGTATTCGATCCCGTTATAGCGGGCGCCAATTAGTTTACAGTCCCCGCAATCTTGATCGACGACCAGCGGATCTCTAGTCTAATCTGATGTGCACCGCCACGCCGATAATTCGTACTCACGTGGGGTTTGATCAAGGGACCTGCAAATATTGCCACTTGCCACGCACGGTCAAGCAGCAGCACCTTGCGACTCTCCTCGTTACAGCTGTTTCCGAAAACCTTGTCAGTTCGTCCTCAGTGTGGCTCCGACTCGTACGCAAAACGGTATTGTCTTATTTTACCTTTCAACTCCTTTCCATTAGAGAGCAGCAGATGCCTAGAAATACTCGGGCCCGGGAATACGCTGGTGCATCTGTTGCTCTCGAAGCACCCCCTTTCAATACTCTCATTTTTTCGCCTATTTTACCTTTCACCTCCTTTTTGTTAGAGAGCAGCAGATGCCTAGAAATACTCGGGCCCGGGAATACGCTGGTGCATCTGTTGCTCTCGAAGCACCCCTTTCAATACTCTCATTTTTTCGCCTATACTCACCAAACTAAAGCAGATGCTCCCTGAGGAGTTTCTTGTTGCGGCCAATGCCGACTTCGACTTGGCTGACTGCCTCAAAGCCAAAGTCGATCTTGTGAACTCTGCCGTATGCTCTGGCTCCAGCGACCTATTCAGTCTGTCCCCCCTAACATCACCTGAGCCGACACCGCCTCCATCTCCTCAAATCGCCCCAACGTATCAGCCACCGGTCCCGACCTCCGACAGCCTCACAGGCCCCTCACTGCCCAAAAGACAGCGCTCCCACCCTCCACGAAAGCCAGGGATCGCGGCGCCGCCAAAAAGGCTGCGAGTCGTGCACATAGGAAGAAGAAGCGGGAAGAAGTTCCTTTTGGGCACTATCAGGTGCGCGACAAGGTTGTAGAGAAGTACGTTAACCTCCTGGATCCCGTGTGCTCCAATATTGCCACAGAAAATGCCGCCGTTCAGAGCACTGGCCTCGTTGGAAAAAATGACGGCTCCGGGCACAAAAAAGACATACCGCTTGGACCAGTTGGTGGGGGAGGGGTCTAAATTCAAGTTTCATCTGAAGAAATGGACGGCCGGTAAGTCTTCGTGCCCACGCTCTCCAAAAGCTGCTGATCCAATGGACAGGGCCCCAGTTTGTATTGCTGATAAATCTAAGCGTACGGTTGCCGTCCTCGCTGGTTGTCCTCCTGTTGAAAATTGGGCGCAGCTTCACCAGCAAGCAGCTTCCGCTCTGGAAGAAAAGCGCTCGCAGTGCTCCGTCCCTCGGGATAAGCGTAAGCACCGCCGTGGCTACTTTACGGCCCTCCAGTGCGGCGTCTCGCATGGGGGCGGCCAGAAGCAGCCCTGCAATTTGACAAACGGTGCTCAGAACGAGAAAATCCTGGAGGAGCTAAACGAACTTGAGCCATTCAAGCGAATGGCCGCATTTGCTTCGGGTAAGCCAAACTACTTATTATTCAGCAAAGTCGCTCACTGTTTCTTTCAGCATGCATGGCCAACTGGGCGCCTAAGCTATATACGTATTATGTCGACCACATGCGCCCTCTTTATGAAGCTGACACCGCTCTCAAGCCCGTCTTTCGCTCGTGCATTTTCTCCGCTGCCACTTACAACTTTGGCCCTCAAACAGTATGCTACAAGCACAGGGATTTTGCCAACCTTACTTTCGGATGGTGCGCCGTGTGGGCGCTTGGCACCTTTGATCCAACGGAGGGTGGCCACCTTATACTTTGGGACTGCCACTTAGTCGTTGAATTCCCTCCAGGTTCCCTCATTCTCCTTGCGTCTGCGCTTATTTCACATTCTAATACCTCCATTGCCTCCACGAGCGCCGGTACTCCTTCGCGCTCTACACCGCTGGTGCTCTATTCCGTTGGTGTCAAACTGCTTTATGAAAGCGGAGGACTATTACTCCCAGCTTTCGCCGGAGCAGTTGGAGGTCGAAGAGCAGAAGAAAGCGCAAAGATGGATGGACGGGCTAGAATTACTTCCAAAGTTGTAACCGTAATCAGAGCCATAGTTATGTTATCTTGTAGGATCAATGCACATGTAGTTCCCTATTGAATATTAACCTTGGACAAGGCTAAATTCTTCTTCGTGCTGAAGACAGGCAAGGCATTGTTCTTCCCCTAACTATTCCTTTAGCCTATTCCGAACCCGATCCATAGCTGCTTTACATAAGACGTTCAAGTACCTTCAAGGGGACAATTCAGTGCAAGTCATATATGTCTCTCGTATTCAGTCCGAGTCTGTGGTAGCGATGGTACCTCATAAATTGGAAAATTACAGAATCGAAGAGCAGTGTTATTACCAGAGCAGTGTTATTACCTAGTGGAGAGACCCAGGTTAGATGTGATTCGTCTGGGTGGCAGCGAAGAAAATCTTAGTTGACATCTTGTAGTGTTTCCGAGTCTAATTCGAGTCATATTTTCTTTTATTTACGTTTCACACGGATTCTCAGTGAGTCAGACACACCTTATCTTCAAACCTTCACGCAATAACATAATCACGTAGCAATGCCGTCTGCTTGGCCTCTGTCTATAATTCACGACCCTTCTCGAAGAACTGAAATTCTCTTCGACACTACCTGCTTCAGCACTGCCGAGCTTGACTACTTTGTTGATCGCAGCACCGACTCAGACGCCGACTCCAACGTAGACTCACATCGTCCTATCTTTTATCTTGCTGACCCCGCCAACATGCCCAAGAAGGCCGCCGTTGACCCACATGCACAAGAGGAGATATACAGCCGGATGGCCCTCTGTAATAATGCACTCGACACTAGAGCCCGATACACTCATCCAACCTTCCCCATACCTTCATTTCTTACAACGTTTCTACAACCTGAACGTTTTCCGGCATACATTGCAACCAAATTCCCCCCTCTCACCTTGAGCGATGAATCCGACGGACCTGTCCCGTTGTCGACAACAACCCAGGAGCCACTTCGCAAGCAGGTCAATGCAACCGCGGCAAACTCCCTCCTTAACACCATGATCCCAACCAACGCGGCGAGCTTAGATTGGATACGATCCGAGGTGTTTTCTGACGCGGAGCTTCCTGTGCCGTTCGACGAGCATTGCCTCGACAACGTCACTGAATGTTGGGACCAGTCGTTGCAGAAGTTCTCCCACTACCCGGACAATGTGACGGAGAAAGCCGTTCAGGACTGGCTCAACCACCTTGCGCACACACTGGGAGTCAAACACCAACTTATCCAGAGCGAGCAGCACGAGGAGCCGATTTCCACGCGCGAGGAGCCGATTTCCACGCATGAGGAGCCCGTCTTCATACATGAGGAGGAGGAGGAAGTTGAAGGCGACAGAAGCGACAGTTCCGAGCTCAGCAGTCTCAACACTGAGGAAGGCGTCCTCGACAATGGTGTGAACCACGGAGGATTAGTCGTCCCAAGTGCTCAAGACCGTTCATTCAGTATAGCAACGTATCTGAAAGGACCCAGTGGTGCCTATCGTTTCCGCAAACCCGACATCATCCTTGTCAACAGAAATCTCCGACATTTCCTCCAGAAAGCCCAACTTCGGCCTCGTTGGCACCACATCGATGCAATTGTGGAGGTGTCCTCATCTGCTCCTCGGAGAGTATGCTGACGCAGATTCTCGAGAAGGCATCCCTCATGTTCGAAACGCAGCCATTCCGTCGCTTTGCAATTGGTCTTGCTTTCCGGGGCAATGCCCAGCAGTTGGAGTTTTGTTTCATGTTGATCGATCGATCTGGCGTCTGCTCTACTCCATTCATGGATTGCACGAGCTACCCTGCCGTCAGCCTTGCCCGCATCGTTTTTGCCCTTTCGTATGCTAAACCCGAGTTACTCGGCGTGGACACCACCATGGCAATCGACCTCCTCTCTGGAAACGTTACCAAGGTCAAGGTTCAAGACCGGGAGTTTGACGTCGTAAAGCACATTTACGCTTCTCTCGTTCTCTTTGGTCGTGGTACCCACGTGTTTCTTGTAAAAGACAAGGATGGGCAATACCACATCCTCAAGGATGCCTGGCTTCTCGTGGACCACGGAATCTCAGAAATCACTGTCCTCTCAGACATAAACAGCGTTCTCGAGGCGGATTCCAGTGACGATGCTAAGGCGTACCGATCGATGCATGCTCGGTTTATTGTGGGCGAGGAACTAGGCGACTCTACTGATGCCCGAAGGGGAAAGCTGACGCCAAAGCCCCCTAGCCGTGTGCACCGTCGGGTAGTGACTGGTCCTGTTGGGGATCCGTTAACGTCGTTTCGCTCTCGCGAAGAGTTTATCAAGGTTCTCCTGGACTGTGTTAAATGTAAGTCTGGTTTTCAATATAAAAGTAATTTATTTAATCGATCACTTTCGCAGGGCTCGAGTATTTACATACTAAATGCAAAATGGTACATGGTGATTTGAGCATAAACAACATAGTAATTTATCGCGCACCTGGCCCGAACCCCGTCGTTTTGAAGAAAGGCGCACGAGTTACTCGGAACATTGCCAGCAACTTGGGGACTTCGTCGATTATGCCAGCTCCGTTGGCAGGTTTGGAAGAAAACATCCCAGTTGTTGGCACCATCATCGACTATGACTATGCCCGTCGTACGAACACGCTTTTGGACAAAACATCGGTACGTCTTTTGCTGAGTTGTTCTGTCCTCCGAGTCCGTATTGAATTTTTCTCTCCTTCAGGGAACTCTTCCCTTCATGCCAGTTGCCGCTCTGGACCCAAAGAACACCGGAAATTATACCCATGGTCCGGCTCAGGACCTTGAGTCTCTCTTTCATGTAGCCCTTGGAGTTATGACCTTCACCAATGGCCCTTGTGGTGCTCCTCGTCAGCCAACTGACCATGTTCCGATTGCGCGGTGGTATAACGAAATTGATCGAGAGCAGCTTTTTAAGGACAAAACTTTCGATTTGATGTTCTTCGACACAGAGGTTGCCAATCACATCACTGATTACTGGAAACCTCTCGCTCCCTACCTTCGTCGTCTCTTCTCGGCCATATGGCCTACATTGCCTCAATTGTCCGCACCTTTTTTAGGCGAAGAATCTCACCAGGCGTGTAAAGATATCCTTGAAGAGGCGCTCAATGCTTCCAAAGCACTTAACGAAGCCCCAGCAAAGTATGCCCCCCCACCCCTGCCCCCGCCACTGGCGGCCACCCCCGCGGCGTGAAGCGTGCCCCACCTTCTGGCAAACCTGAAGCAGGCAGATGGCCGTACAAGTTTCCTCGAGGAGATGGCCCTTCCTCTGGACGCCTTCCTCGACCTCTGGCAATCATGCAGCTTTCGAACTGGGAGGATTCTATCAATGCATAGGATTTGGCAAATCTGCCTATCTCTTATTAGGTTGGGCTGGTGTCGAAGGAGGGAAATCATGTTCGATTCATGCATGTCTAACCTCGCGCACATTTTCTACTATCTGTATCTACGCCTTACCCTTTGTATATCTTGTCAACGTTGAATTGCCCCGAAATTATGTTCATGAACTTGTGTGAAATTATGTAAGCAGCCGCTCGCCTCGGTTCCTTCTTGCCAGTGTTCCATACCGTTCAACTCATCGGCCCGTCGACCCCAAGCTACCATTGGCTAACTGCGCTGCCTCTGCTTCTCCTCATTAGCTGCTCCTATCTCTACGTCGCTACTTTCTACGCCTCTTATTATGACTGAAGAACGACCTCCTAAACGCCCTCGTACAATAGCCGGTGGTGCTTACCACGACGCAGTCCCATTCTTGCCCGATTTCGACTACACTGTTGTTCATGCAAGTGAAGGAGCGCTGCGGCGATTTGGCAACGACTTGCGCCCGACGCGGCTCGAGAGAGATGTACACTCAGCTGCGGGCTCCTGGGAAGCCACTACCTTTGGTCTCCGCCCGATGATCCTCTCTATGCCCTTGACCCTAGTACCGATATGTATGATACCGTCCTCGATGGCGAAGTCATGGATGATTTCCCGGTGCCCGAACAAGAAGCGGCTCCTAAAAAGAAGACCAATGTCTCTGTAAGGTTGTTCTCTCTAGTCACATTTCATTAACTTACAAGACTTTTCTGTAGAGACGGCCCCACGTTGTATGGATGAACCTCCATCGTCAGGCCTACCTGGAGGAGGTAGCTCGCTGGGCCGGAAGAGCGGACTTTCGTACCGCAAAGGATTGCTCCGACTGCGTCGCCCGTTGCAGCGAGAAGCCCGGTGGTCCTGAATATCGGTGTATGGACTGCTTCCTCCCAGACCTTCTTTGCGCTTCGTGCTGTGTTAAGCGACACAGACTTCACCCCTTCCATCGAATACAGGCATGTTTTTTTTC